>QLPF01000235.1:8139-27170 GCA_003314045.1 Hygrophorus pudorinus
ACGTGTAGCCTGCATCAGGAAAAAATTACTTTCCTCTGTAGCACTACAGTAGGCTCTGTAGCGCTTGTAGTGCCATAGGAAAGTCTGGGTGTCTGTAGTCACCTGCCAAACTCCCATAACGCTCTGTAGTCACCTATCAAACTCTTGTAGCACTATGTAGTTCCTCTGCAGTCCCATAGTTCCTCACTATCAAGTACATATCAGATGACTTTGTCAAATTGCAATCCTACTGATAACTACAATACACAGCCTGACCTACACTAAGAGCACCCCCCACCTTGCACTGCCCTGTCATCCCAATGACTACCCGGAACACACACATAGCCCCATGAAGAAGAACAATGGAAACAAAAACTCAATGAAAGTGTGCCGCTTGGGGTGATGGTGCCGGAGCCACATCACCACCGACTCATGTTTGGGCAAGGGACAGTGGGATGGCTGGTGGTGGGGTTGGGTGTCGTCCGTCACGTTGTCTGTGGTAACACATGATGAGGCCGGGGCCACATCACCACTGGCTCTTGCTGACGTGAGGGCCGGTGGTGGGGTTGGGTGTCATAATCTGTAGTTCAGCAAAGTAGAATTAAAAACAAAAACAGAACTTACTGTTATATGGCTGACATTCTCTCCTGACGCTGTTGTGTTATTCAGCATGCCAGGGCCACGTCACCACCGACTCGTGTTTGTGCGAGGGATGGTGGGATGGCCGGTGGTGGGGTTGGGTGTCATAGTCTGTAGTTCAGCAAAGGAGAATTGAAAAAACAACACAACTTACTGATTCTCTCCTGACCTGCTGTTGTGTTATTCAGCATGCTGGTTGGGCGATGGTGCTGGGGCCATGTAACCACCGACTTGTGTTTGCGCGAAGGATGGTGGGATGGGCCGGTGGTGGGGTTGGATGTCGTCGTCCATGGTGATGCATGATGGTGCCGGGGCCATGTCACCACCGAGTGCTCTTATAATACACCTGTGCAGAGGAAGGATGGGCGGGATGTAGGTTTAGTTGCGGAGTTTGACGTGGAGGGGGGCCGCGTCTGGAATGCAATCCGCACGCGGATGAGCTCAAGCAGGTATGTAAAGAAAACAGATATCATTCCTGTTTGGATGATCAGTGTCAGACTATTGCACTGGGCGTGTGGACGCACCGGAAAGCGCTCCTGCCGAAAACCTCCTGAGATTAGTCTTGCTCTCCTTCGTGGGCATCAACAGCTGCACATACTGTCAACATCACAACAGTATCGGAGAAAGAGACAAGGGACGCACGAGACAGGCCTGGTCATACACCATGAATTTGACAGCCACATATGGAAACACACGCAGGAGCATCGCCAAATGGCCTTGAAACAGCCTGTGCGTGCCCGTTGTCCGGTATATCTCTGACCTTGCGCAAAGTGCACCCCTTCAACTTCCTAGAAGCACTCGCATTTGTGCGAGGGATGGTGGGATGGGTGGGATGTCATTGTCTGTGGTGACGCGAGGGATGGTGGGATGCCTGGTGGTAAGGTTGGGTGTCATCCGTCACGTCGTTCGTGGTGATGCATGATGGTGCTGGGGCCATGTCACCACCGGCTCATGCTGGTGCAAGGGCCGGTAGTGGGGTTGGGTGTCATCGTCTGTGGTGATGCGTGGTGGTGCAGGTCAAACTGACTCGTGTTTGCGCAAGTGAGCTGGTAGTGTAGGTGGTGGAGGTAGTTCAGTGAAAACAGAACTTACTTACTGTTATATGGCTGACATTCTCTCCTGACCTGCTGACTGCATTATTCAGATGTCCATTGGATCTACTAGTAGTTCAGCAAAGAATAAGTGAAAAAAGAAAACTTACTTAAGTTGCCTGTCATATTCTTAAGGCGATGTCTTCGTTGTTGTTGTCATGGCGGTAAGCATTCATTAAAGTTTCAAGCGGAATCTGAAACTGTTTGTTGATCATGTCAGGTGACTATTGGACTTAGCAATTTTTTGCGTTGTTCTTGACATAATCAGGTGAGTCACAAAGATATTTGTGTTTTGTGTTGGCATGTCTTTATTTTATTTTATCGTGCAGATCCTAACTAACATAGAGTATAATTTGTACAATAATAATAGTACATAGACCTATGTGAGGACTGCAGTGAGCTAGCACCTGCACAGTCTCACACAAACCCAAAGTTTTTGTACACTCAGGCTGTTTGTGCTACTTATAAAAACTTGAAATTGTTGCACACATATGGAGAACTACATGGCAGGTGACTACAGGTTGCTACAGGAGCATGACAGGTAACTACAGAGACTACAGAGTATGACAGGTGACTACAGAACTTTTGGTTTTTCCAGATGTGACATGGCATGGCGATCATCGTTCATGCTACTGTCAGCATTGGCATACCCCACAAGGGTCTGTTTCTTGCCACCGAAAGTGAGTCTCCAATTGCACATAGTTTTGAGATACCTTATGACGTGTTTAACAGCCTCCAGTGCGCTCATCCCGGTTTTTCGAGGAAACACGACAGGGCCATGACAGCATAGGCAACATCAGGATGAGTCCTGACTGCTGCATACATGATGGATCTCACAGCTTCGCAATACGGGATGTCACACATATCAGCATGTTCACGGGGGGTGACGGGGGATTGGGAAGAAGTAAGGCGTACATTGGGCTCTATCAGAGATGAGATAGGTTTGGCATCCTTGAGGTTGAAGCGCCTGACGACAGAATCTATGTAGGACATCTGGGACATCGTCAGTGTGTGCATTTCTCAGTCGTGTCTGATTTCTATGCCCAATAGCCAATGGATTTCTCCCATGTCAGTTATCTGAAGCATGTCGTCGAGCCTCCTTTTTACCTCGAGCATAAGTACTATCGAGTTGGTGATGAGTGTGAGGTCATCTACATGAGCAACGATGACGATAAGCTTGGTGCCAGAGTTGCAGTAGAAGACAGCATGGTTGACCTTGCATCATGCTAACCTGAATAGATCTTTTAGCACACCAAATAGTTTGTGGTACCAACAGTGGCTGCTCTGCTTGAGTCTGTAGAGGGGTTTCTTGAGTAATAAGACAGAGTATTCACAGCCGGGCATGGAGTAACTGGGAGGTTGGCGCATGTAGATGACTTCATCCTTGGTGAGTTCACCATTTAGGTAGGCGCTCTTGACATCGACTTGGTGGATTTCGAGATCCAGGCATGCAGCCATGGCAAGGACAGTCTGGATGGATGCCAGCTTTGCTACAGGAGCAAACATGTTGAAATAATCAACTCTGGGGACCTGTGAGAACCCTTGAGCAACTAACCTCACCTTATAGTGTTCTACCTCCCCAATTGCATTCTTTTTTACTCTGAATACCCACTTACTCCCAACCACATTTACTCCCTTCGGTGTGTCAACTACCTCCCATGTCCCCAGCTTCTCAAGCATATCCAACTTCTCATAAATCACTATCTCCCATTGTCCCCACTCTGGCCTTTTCCTCACTTCTCCTGCGTCTGTGGTTCCAAAACTTCAGCAGCCGCCATTACGGCAATGAAGGCATATTCGTCTGCACCTCTGGGTCTGTCAAAGTCTTCAAGTGCGATGTAAGTGTCAAGTTCCAGGACTTGTAGCCCAGGAGGTAAGCTCGGCTCGTTTGTTTGGCTAGTGGCTGAACCTTTGCCTTCCTGTATGTTGCAGATGTACTGGGTAGGTTTTTGAATTCGTCATTCACATTGGGGTTCTTTGTGCGGTGGTAAGAAATTGTCAACGGGAGGCAGGGTAGAGGGCAAGTCTGGGGTATCTGGGGCAGAAGGCATGTGAGTTTTTACTG
Source organism: Hygrophorus pudorinus (assembly GCA_003314045.1). Classification (NCBI taxonomy): domain Eukaryota; kingdom Fungi; phylum Basidiomycota; class Agaricomycetes; order Agaricales; family Hygrophoraceae; genus Hygrophorus; species Hygrophorus pudorinus. The sequence goes on from QLPF01000235.1 coordinate 11,914, forward strand.
TCTCACAATTGTTATCTCGATCAAGATCTGTGCCTTCCCCCTCAAAACTTATGGTCTGTGGCGCCATATCAATGTTCCACTCGACAGAAACAGCACACCGGGTAGGCTAATAGACGCAATGGCCTTTGCTCTGAGCATCAAAGCCCACCCAATGGCCCAATTTGGCATGGCTATCAAGCTTAGTTCCGGATGTGTTGTGCACGCTAATGCGACAACCCCACTCTGGCAACCCACGCAAGTTTGGCTTGTTGCTGGTGACAGCTTCAAAGGGGGTCATACTTTGTAGAGGTGCGATTTTTCAACCACACAGCGTGTTTTAACACTTCTCCCCACAGAAATTTCGGTAGGCTGCTAGAATGCAGCATTGCCCGGACTTTTTCGAATAGAGTTTGGTTGAGGCATTCTGAGACGCCAGCTTCTTGATGCATGTCGTGCACAGAGAGTTTCTGATGGGTACCTTTGTGTTCCAGGTGAGTGACAAAGTCATCACCCAAGTATTCCCTGCCACGGTCAGTGTTGAGGGTCTTTGTTTTGGCATCGTGCTGAGTCTCAACCATTGCCTCGTATTTATGGTAGGCCTTCAGCTAGTCAGACTTGTGTTATAGGAGGTACACATAGGTGTCCCTGGTACAGTTGTCTGTATACATGATAGCATAGCGATAGCTGCCAGGGGACTGGACTGGTGCAGGGCCCCAGAGGTCTGAGTGAACCTCTTCGCCATATGTTGTGGCACACTGACCTTCCCATTCCTTTGGTACAGGCTTGCGTGTCATCTTGGCATGCACACAATACTCACAAAAGGTCTGGCTAGGGGTAGTAAGGTCGAGTCGGACGCTGTCAACGAGGCCTTTCGCGACAAGGTGCTTTACCGTGGACATAGCAATGTGGCCCATACGATAGTGCAGCTCATCTACGGTGAGCGTTTCAGGTGCTACTGCAATGTTGGCACTTAGATCATCTGGCTGATGTATGGCATGATATAGGCATTTAGTTTTGGGGATGTGGCCAATCATGCAGCCGCTGCCATCAGATATGTGCAGATGTGGACCTCTGAATGTCGCAATATAGCCTGTATCGTCGATGCAGTCAATCAATATGAGGGTGAAGCCCACCTCAGAGGAGTAGAGAACATTGGTGAGTCTGAGTTTTGATGAGTAGGTGCTGTTAGAGACTATTACTAACATCTCTCCTATACCTGTCGCGGAGAACTTTTGCTGGTTTGCAGTGTTTATAGGTCGTGGGGGTGTTTGACGGAAAGTGATGAAGTCATCTCAGTATGGGGAGTGATGTCGTGTCGTGCCAGAGTCATAAAGCTCCATGCGAGAATGAGGGGATACAAGGTGGGTGTTTGATACGGCCACTAGGTTGAACAATGTATAACATTCATTCACTACAGCTTCCACCTTGTCCTCTGCACTACCAACACCTATCATGGCTAGCCCCTGGCCACAGCCGGGGTTGTCCTCAGAGTCAGTCCTCTCAAAGATGTCTGGCATAGCTCCACAGTTGGAGGTAGTGTCCCAGTCACTCTTGTTGTCGTCCGTGGCTGGCATGAGATCAGGCATGCTGGGGTGAGATGCATCAGTCTCATACCCTGCATTCTCAAATAGGTCTCGGTGATCGAAGGTGGCCCAAACGCCATCCTCGTCTGAGTTGACGGATGTGTTTGCTGAGTCTGCTACTTTTGGTTTGGGTATCAATTTACCATCTTTTTGATCAGTTTTATTAGCGTCTTTAGCAGGTTTGTTGGTTTTCAATGATTTTTTGTCATCTGGTTTTGGGCTCAGACAATTGTCCACCCTATGACCTTTACCACCGCAAGTGCAACACACCCCCTTGGGTTTTTGGTTTGTGCGATCACCCTTTCCTTGCTGGCCACTTTGCTGGTTGCCCACTGCGGCATTTTTACCCTTTCAGTTATCCTGGAGGGCTGAAAACACAATGTCCTTGGATTCATCTTTGGACTTTTCGCCACGGGATAGCTTATGGTGATCATGTTCTTGAAGAAGGTAGGATGTAAGGGTGTCGGTATCAATGGATTTGCCGATGAGATGCACTGCAGCGGATAGGTGTGAAATGTAGGAGGAATAGCCAGCTGGAAGTAGTGTTGCCGTGGCTGCGGCTACTAGCCAGCTGCCAGGCCGATTTTTAGCCAGCCGGTCACTGGCTCAGCTAAGGCTGTGCACTGGCTTGCGGCTATGGCTGTCAAAAATCCAAAGCTGCAAGCCACCAGCTAAGCCAGTGTATATATGAGTATTTTAATTATATTGCATAGTATACTAGTTATAATTATTAATAGATCATTTTTCAGGCTGTGGACTGACTTTTGCACTTTGTTCAGCCCACAAGTGTGTTTGTTTTCATGCACACTCAGCCTCAGCCACTGAGTTCGAACTTAGCCACCCACCTCAAGACACCACCAACTGCTCGAGAAAGTGGTAACCGCGGGCCCACAAAGTAAGTAACTCATTATCTACAGCTTTATTAATGTACTATATATATATATGTAGGTAACTTTCGTGTTTAAACACAAGACAACGCGCCTGGCGCAGCACCCACCACCACCACCACCAACATGAACATGAAGGCCGGCACCACCACAAACAAACACCTGCTGACTCGCTCCAAACACGAGACAGCAATGTCACCTACACCCCCACCGGCCGTCTCGCATCAAATGCGAGATGGCCACATCATTTCTCATTCCACCCCACCACCACCATCCTGCCTCGTCAGTCGCACCCCCACTGGCTGTCTCACATAAAACACGAGATGGCCACATTGTCCTCGTCAGCCACCACACTGCCCTGTCCCTCGTCACCCACCCTGGCCTCGTCACCACCACAAATCCCACCCCTGCACTCTTCAACAGAGCACAGGGCGTTCATTTTCACCCACCAGGCCCCACCCACCACATATCCCACCCCTGTGCTCTTCAACAGAGCGCAGGGCATTCAACTTTATTACCATAAACTACATACATGCCAGCGGAGCCAGCGAAATGCTGGCTCCCACCAGTAAATATTTTTAAATAGAAAATAATATTTTTTATAATATATACCGGCTGTGCGCCAACTGTAGACGACCACAGCCAGCTATGGCTGGCAAATAAGGGGTAAATTAGCCAGCTGCGGCAACACTATCCAGGCCCTCAATATCCTCCATATGTATGTTAAGAGTCAACCTCATGTAAGCCAAAGAATGTTCTGCGAAGGCCTGCTTGGCAGCATCTGTGATTGTCAAAGTATCAGAGACTGCACCGGTGATGGGAACAACGTCCTATGAAGAAGTACTCCATGTAACAGTTGGGATGATATCCTCCACACGAATCTTGACTTCGATGTCAGATTTTGCCCCTTTGTTCAGACTTCAATGACCGCCAATAAGCCTCTACACGATCAGCCCGCACTCTGAGTTTGTTAAAGGGCATGGGCAGAATCAAACAGCCCATGCTCTGTTGAAGAGTGTGGGGTTGGAATGGGGTGTGGTTTGGTGTGAGTGGGCGGTAGATGGGGTATGGGTGGTCAAAATTGAACACCCCACGCTCTGTTGAAAAGCGTGGGGGTGGGATGGGGTGTGTGGGCGGGTGAAAATGAACGCACAGTATATGGGGCATGGGTGTCAACACGAACAGCCCACACTGTGTTGAAGAGTGTGGGATGTGTGGTTGGACATGGGCAGGTGAAAATGAGAGCATGGGGCCACCTTGGATACGTGATGATAACTGTGTAAGCCAGGCTGTAACAGGATTGCAACCAGTTTAGGAATTGCCCAACTGGTTTGAATGGTGGGCTGATAATTCTAACTAATTGTAACTCAGACGGCTGGTTACAAGCATATTGTGACTCATTGGCACTGGCTTGTGACAGTGTTTCAATCTGAGCTGGTTGCAACCTGATTTGGAAATTTCCAACAATGCTGAGCACGAGAGCCAAACTCTACTCAGCAGTGCCCCTTGCATAATACAGTTGGAGATCACTTCACACAGTAATGTTGCCTGTCCAGTGCCCAAGGTATTGAGTGTGATGACAAGTAGATTGGGCCATAATAGACCTTCCTTCGGAGTCACATCTGAGACGTTGTCTGCATCTCTGTTGTAAGGAATCTATGATTCCTTGTTTACTTTCTATTTTATCTTTATTATCCTTATTTACCGCAGACGCATGCCACAATGTACACACATACAAACATATCATATTACGCTGTCCGCATCGCACAATCTTTATATACATAACCACTACAACTCATAAACAGCATAACATTCATTACAGCTGTTTGCAGTACTGAAGGCACGGATTGATATATATATATATATTTGGTTTATGGTTGGATTGCTATAACTCTGCCAGTTCTGATTGGATTGTTGTAATTTTTGGTGCATTCAAATCGCCTTGTAAATGCGCAGGGTACTGTGTCTTCAGATTTTTGAAATGAGTCATGGATGTATTTGACAGGAAAACGACCAGCATGATAAGATAGTGCAATTTGAGACAGAATGTGATTTGATCGCATGACATCATTTGAGAAGATAAAATCACGAAATTATTTGGACATGTAGCTGATATGTATATCTTGGGCCACAAATACCGTCTTTTTCTCCATATCACTTTTTGTGGCTGAATTGGTTTCATGAACATTTGCTATAATTCTACGACACATTGTGAGTCTTAGTTTATTACAATATCATTCCCATACTTGTTATAGGGCCTTAAGAAGCCCTATACAAGTTTATACTTTTTTTCACAGCCAAACAACCTCTAAAAAAGGTTTTGAATTGACTGTAACTCAATCATAAGCCTCCTCCGAGGTTAGATACATTGATTGCCATACATAGTCTTAAGCCGTACCCCGGTTAGAACCTAGACTACAAAATAAACACCCTAAAGGGACTTTATCAAACATACACGAAAAAGAGCCCTAACAGCTTCAGTACTACTCTCGCTGTATATTATGGATACCGAACATTGAGTTTGCATCAGCTCGCGATTGTGAATCGAAGAGCATATTGTAATACTACAATTCAGAATGCGCACGATCTAGTGCGTTCATAGACGAATCCTGTCGATTAGTGAAATCGACCACCTGGATGTCAAGCCAGTCCCATAGATCATCCCAACAGGGAAGTCCATCCCAGTTACGGGATGTAAACCACCCCTTTATCGAGCGTACCCCCCTCCAGCGAGACACCACTTATAATGTCTCACAGGGCTATCAACCCTATTGCCCACAGTGATACAGATGAATACTCTGGCCTCGGAAGTAGCAGCCCGAGAAAAGAGGAGCAATCCCCTGTAAATAGACGGACACCAGCTCCCTGGTCAAGACACTCAGATAGCATGAGAGCACCCCCTATACCATTGGTATACAACTCGCCCACACGTAGGAAAATACCTTCACTAGGTGGTGGATCAGCAACCAGTATGGTTGCCAATCAGACCGAGGGTATAATAGACCTGATAGACATTCCGGTTAAAAGCCAAATGGATAGACGGTTTGACCGTTTAGAATCAAGATTCCATGCAGACATGGAGCAGCATAGAACTGCTAGAAAAAAGGGCAAATCCACGCTACAAGCGTGTATAGACGAGCTAGAAGCTCTAGATGACTGTAGGGAAGCCCAATATGACAGTTATCTAACTGAACTAAATCTGATGAAATCTGATTACGCTTTGGAAGAGCATCGGAAGGCCAACAGGCAGCCAGCATCACCAGCTAAAACAGCTGTAACCACTGCAGTGCCAATTGGCCTATACATAAGCTCTCTGACTACAGGGGAATCCACGCATACCTCCGATGCGTCTCAACCTGCTAGTCCACAGGAAATAACCACTATGGCTGCTAAGCAGCCTGAAATCAATTGCAGCAATGAGATATTGTATTGGCTACTAGCCTATATAAACGAACTACAACAAGAAGCTATTTCAGCTTTAAATGTAGAACGTAAAGTATTTGCAAAGAGCGAATCAATAATGACTAGTTGATTAGACCAGCAAACCAGCTGACAAGGGGAAGAATCTGTTGAAGATTACCATAGACGGATAAGCGAAATCGCTCAACAAGCCATCTATGACGAAATGACTTTGGCCAATGAACAGCCTATGGCTGAAACTACTAAACATAGGCGACAAGCTTCACAACAGAAGCCATTACTGCTTAATGCGTCTACATTAATAACTGGACACAATGTGCCCATGTCCATAAGCGCAAATCGTGCTAATGTTCCCCATAATAGGGTATCGCAGAACAGTCCCAACGTAGGATTTCCACAAAGTCAAGGACCTCGTAAGTCATTGGTGACTTTCGCTGCCAATTTGGCAGATCCCACTGCTGGTATAAGCACACATGGACTTGACCGTAATGCTAAGCCAAACACATCTGTCATTAACGCGACATCAGAGCGAGTGATCGCTATGATACATGCAGCATATGATGCTGCATACAATGAAACCCCTTGCTCAGTACAAGTGAGCAAAATAGGTTTAAAGCTATCATTACCCTCTTATAAGGGCAAAACCACTCAAGCCGAGTTTGAAAAATATCTCGCGGCTCTACTGAGGCATTTCAAAATATACCAGCTGCTAACTGCAGATACCGACCAATTGAGGGTAAACCTGCTTGGTACTACCCTCACGGGTGCGGCAATAGAATGGTTTGAACAGACCATTGATACCAATGAGCAAACATGAGCTAGTGGTACACAAAGGGGATGTCAGTAAGCGACGTTCGGATGGCGAGATCATTGGGAAGAAATACAAGCAGCGGAGTGACAAGGGCACAAAGAGGAAGCGGCATGGCCCACAGCCTGAGGGTGAAGGAGATGACAATGAGGAGGTCGCCCAGGCGGATGAGGAACAACAGGTGCCTGGGGAGGAGGAGGGGGTCGTGCCAGTCACTCCATCCATGCCTGTGAAAGGGAAGAAGAAAGTGGCGGCTGCAGCAGCTGGTAGTGGTCAGCGTCAGGGTGGGGATGGCCAACCGGCAAAGAAAAGAAAGCAGAAGGCAGTGCCTGTGAGTGTTGGAGACAAGGGTGATTCAGAGGATGGGGGCCAGCCTTCTAAGAAAAGGAAGACGAAGGCCATGGCACCCATGCCCGCACCTAAGTCGCGTAGGTCCCAGCTGCCTCCCAGGCAGCGGGTGGTATGCTCTGACTCAGAGAGCTGTGACAGGCAGTAGGTCATCATGCCCCCTGTACATATCAATATATTGTCAATGGTGATTTTCATGCACGGTGAGCGGGGAGCACAACAGTTGCCATATTGGGCCTACCCTGCCAACAGTGAGCACGTGCACAGTGAGCGGGAGGCAGTTGCCTTATTAGGATGTCAAACAATGACCAAATACCTGCCACAGTGAGCGCACGCGCACAGTGAGCAGAGTGGCAGCAGTTGCCTTATTTGGGTGTCAAACAATGACCAAATACTAAGATATTAATAATATTGATAATAAACCTGAATGCTATTGCAGGTTTATTGCAGGAGGCCTGTGACTACGAAAATTACCTCTAAGTAGTGGTGGTTATAGACCACATAACCACCTCTAATAAGAAGGATTAAATGGGAATCACAGGTGGGTGCAACCAAGAGAAAGCACAGTGAGTCCATGCTGAGGGGGACATTGAAAATATTGATTAGTTTGTTTCATGCCATGTATGCTATGTACGTCCTGGGTGCAAACACATTAAATTTCATCCAACACTGCGGATACAATGTACACCGCGGTATGTTTGTGTCACCGTATATGTGGGCGGGTCTTGCAACGGGTGCGGTGTTGGCGGGGTCCGAAAATAGCACCCGCGGGTATACCGTGATCATCCCTATTAGAGATCAGGGGCGGAACTCTGATGCCGTGCCTTGCCGCGCGGACTTTGCATAGCACTCTCGTTTTCCATAAGTGAATTTCGAGTGACGCAATACTACTATGCATAATTAGTAACCCCGATCGTAATCAGTCAATTGATCGATCTGCGTTAGGAATGACACACGGTAAATCTTTTCAGAATGTTTGCAGTCACTATTTCCAGCTCATCAGCCTGAGCGCAATATTGAATTGGTCTATTTAACTCGATGGGTTCATCCAGGAAGTCAAGGGACCCGCCTGCCAGCTTTCACGATGGCCGCCAATACCACTTTGATCCTTCCTAATCCCTTCACTCCTTTGGCGTTCTTGCCACCGACGCTTGCAAACCAGTTCCAGATAACGACCTATATGTTCGTTGCGGGTCTTGCGGTGCGTAAACGGTTTCGAATATTATATTCCGCTCAACGTTTGTTTCCCTACGAACGCCACAGGCTTTTGTGTGGGACTGGCTCATGTCTATCCCAGAAGAGATTAAACTCCTCCGCAACTCACCATTCAGTGCAGTAAACGTGATTTATTTCATGGCAAGGTTAGTGGCAGCTCAAAATCCTGGCGATGGCTAAGGCCTGGGTTTAGGTTGGGTACCCTTGCATATTGCTTAACGGGAACCATCATCCAAGGTGAATATTCCACGGTTCTTCAACACCTATATTCAACACTGACGTCTTGTACAGTCGGGAATATCGGTCATTGTCAGGCCTTTATGGTCGGCGTCGCATCTACTTACGTAGTGGCGATGCCCGCTACTTCATTATTATTTTATTTCCGAGTACGGGCTATCTGGAATAACTCGAAAATAATTAGTATCTTCTTTGGCGTAATTTGGCTGGGAAACTTGGGGACGGCTGTTACGGTTCCGTTGTCGATCAGTGGAGGTGTGTGCATGGCTTCGTCTGCAATGTATTTTCGGCTGACTTATCTGTCTTCAGTGCACATTGGGCCGACGCAACGGTGTATTGAGACCGCTGTGCGACAATACGCCTCTACACCAATTGTCCTCAATGCTATCAACGATACCCTCATATTCATCGCGATTTCCATGCGCATTGTCTCATTTACGTTCACCGGCAATACATGGCGTGCAAAATTCAGGTCGTTTGTCAGCGGTGATGGGCTTCCCAAAATATCGAAAAGTCTTCTGCAGAGTGGACAGCAGTACTACTTGTAAGATTCTCGTCCCAGTCGTCTCGGTTTACTTATAACATGCGTCGTATAGCATAACTATTGGGACGTCCATCGCCATGTCCGCGATGGTCCTTTCTCCGAGCGTCCCGCCCGTTTACCGTCTCCTGCTCTCCTCCCCAAATCTTGTCATTGAGAACGCTATGGCGTGTCGTGTCTTCCGGGCCGTCAAGCTTGGACACATCAAGGACGACTCCACTTCGCATCACAAGAACTCCATCCTTCCAACCAGCCGTCTGCGATTTGGTCCTAGCCATGACATTGCCCTGAACGACACCACGTTCGACAAGTCACGGATCAGGCAAATCAAAGTAGAAATAACCCAGACGACGGACATGACACAAACGGTGCAGGATGACTTTGCGTTTGACAAGATGAAGGAGGGTTCGGATGTGTCCGATCGAGTTGAAAGAAAGGACCCCTCCGTTTAGTTTTTTTCGCCTACTGCATTTCGATCTTGCGCTCATCCAACGTCTGATCCGATGGAATGAAAGAAAGGACCCCGCCGTTTAGTTTTTTTCGCCTACTGCATTTCGATCTTGCCCTCTGGAATGTAAATACTCTAGCTGATGTCGAGTGGTCGATTTAGCATCCCTGACCGTGAGTAATGGAGTTAATGACGTCTATTATTCACCCGTTATTAACAGAGGCCCAATTTTGACCTGTGAATAATGGTGAGCACGCCTGCTACTGACAAGTAACCGAGTTATTCAAAATACCAAACACGTGAGATATTCAGTGGCCACGTGGGTAATCCGGTGACCTGAGAAGAATGATCCCGAGAAGATCCAATTGTTCACAAACAAGCCTCCACAAAGCGGAACGAGAAGATCGTCAGAAATATATACGGTCACGAGTGCGGATTCGCGCAGACTCCTGACAAACACGAAATAGCCCTGAGGCCTGAGGCCTGAGGGTTGAATATTGAATCTGAGCACGTAAGAGGCAGCTCCGACGACAGAAAAGTTATATTGCAAGTCTTACCGAGACCGATGCCATCGTGACGTACGCGTTCAAGCATCGACGTTCTTCGGCGGGTCACTGGCAATCAAGAGAACCGTGACACTGGCGACAAAACAGGTGCCTGAAAAACAGCGCAGGGGATGATCATAACAGAACCGGAGCGCGTAGCACAGTTCCGAGACCCAGACACGTACCTTCATCCTTTCTTCAAGTTGAACCATAGTATATCACCACTTCAACTTCATAGGGCTTTGGCTATTCCCACGATTTTCCTCTCGCCCTCGGGAGAGGCTGTGTGCAGTCAACATGCGGTTTACGCGCCGGGAAGTTCTCAGCGCTTCTATTGAATCGTTCCTAGCAAGATGTCGCTCACGTTACAATCTCAAACTATTGACTCGGAACAGGTTCGCTTTTCTGTCTGGTACTGGATGCAGTGGATAGTAATGGTCATGTACCCACTGGCAGGCAGTGTCAAACCCCCGTCCGAGTTCCACAGTCACCGTCACTGACAACAAGGCACGCCTTCAACTCACACATTTAGTTCACTCTGCAGATCTGACTGCAGACGTAGCCTCGTCTTGAAAGGATTGGATTGAAGCCTCTGGGGTTGGAGGATCTCGAGCGTCGCCGCTTTTGCGTAACCATCGACTCTGTGTACTACTATCTCGAAACAGGCGCCGTATGCTGTGCCGTTTTGCTCACGACGTCCTTCCTCCTACGTGCGGGCGACAAAATGGGTGAGCGCTTGCACATCGTTGCCGGAAGTAGCTAATCCCTGATAAACAGCCCTCGCGAGCGTCCCATTCGTTGCGAAGCCTCTGTCACGACCAGGGGCCGACGGGGAAGAAATTGACATCTCAGGACACTATCCCACTGATGAAGAGTATGTCAGAGTTGCACAGCTCACCGGTTCCAAAGACATCCATGCCACCCCAGTGATCAATCTCAACGCCTTTGCCACGGGGCTAGGCATATCGGGTGTTGGAGTGGACGAGCATTTGGTGGAACAGCGCTCGTATATGATATCCCTGAATGCCGTTCAAGCGGTACTGGCTGACCAGCCTACGTCTCTGAAATGGTATTGCCAAGTGATTTATCTAGGAGTAGAGGCTGATGTCGGTGATCAGGACGTTCGAGGACCCAAGAGGGATCTTCTATCCTCGCTCTACGAAACTCCTTGTCATCGTGGCAAAATCTTCCAACGAGGATGAATTGTATTTCCCCTTCGAATTGCGGCTGGAGAGGAAATTGAAGGTTGACATACATGACCCTGGTGTTGTTGAGCGCATTGTGCGTCTCATGGCAAGGCCTGGAAAGGACGACAGCTGGCGCTTTCAGATTAAAGCACAGTATAAGCCGAAGGAGGCAAAGGATGCCCTCGAGGATGCTCAGCGAGCCAAGACGAGCCACAAGATTCCATCGGTCATTGGCTTGCGTGCTGCCGCCAAACCGTGGATGGACGCTCAGATTGGGTATATTTCAGTCATTGAATTGGATCATCGATACACTCATACTCGTATGTCTCCAGAAGTATGTTCACCGTTGCTCCTGAACCCACACCATGAAGACACAATTGGCACCTAGATGCTGTTTGCCTTTTGCCTTTGCCTCCCCGCTACATTGTTTGCTTTCGTGTTTCGTTAAACTAACTACAAATTATGAAACCCATCCATTCTCGGAGTGACTCGCTGATGAAATTAAATCAGGCATGACAGAGTTCCAAATCGTTGCTGGCCGCCTCTGCACTCCGGTTGTAGGTTAGGACAAGTACGAGTCCTTATCGTGATAAGTATAGGTACACCGCTTTGAAATCTGGAATGCATTCACACGTCTAGGCTCAAAGCCATTCCAATCCGACAATTGGTCATAAAAGAATTTTACTGGCACGTACACACGAATTACTGAACTGTTACATTGTTGGAAAAAAAAAGCACATGTGAATCACTCTCTACAAACTTGAAACAGGTCAGCTTTGAATAGAAAGGCCTATCGATTGAGTGTTTAACCTTTACTGGGAACCATCATCATATTGGAGGTTTAAAACCAAGGAAGGCACTTGTGGCGCGTCTTCGGGAATAGGAGGCAGGAGCTCTCCAAGAGGGTGAAGATCGAAGACTCGAGACTTTGGTTGGGGCTCATGTTGTGGAATTGGACCCAACAATTCTTCGAGCGAAAACAAATCAACAGAGATGGATACCGGCATTGGCGGTTCTTCGGGAATGGACTAGGTTCAATCATGCAGGCGATCTTTTCTTCTTTCAATGAGCGACACACGTACCTGAACTTGGGGGAATGACACTAGAGAGGAGTCACTTGGCATCTGTAGACCAGCATTGAGTGACGTTGAAGGAAGCGAGACATCATGTTGCCCTTGAGGAGCTGGTCAGTAACCAAAGCGGCAAAAGTAAGTCAGAGCATTATCAATCTCACTAATCATGTCTTCATTCAATGTCGTTTGGGCCTCGTTACTTTGCTCATCTGTGAGGGTGGAGGCACGTGAGTGTTCGGTAGGGTTATGTGTCGGTGATGTTTCAAGGGGCCCGTACTCGCACTGCAAGTTTTTCAACTTGCAGCGTTCGCAGCTTCCAGATGATTCTGGTCGACACTGCAATCATAGTGAGCATCGAGCCTTGAATGAGACGAGAGGGGTACCTTGATTCTCTGTGCAAGACAATTGGTGCACTGGAGTTGCGTTCACATTTCATATTACGAGCCGAAGAAGGTAATGCAGCTAGGGAGTGAAAAGCCGCAGGTGCATCAACATGTGCAGTTTACGTACCTCCTGAAGATGGAACAACGCAGCGAGAGGTCAGGAGCGGGAGTTGAATCATACAGCGTGGTTCACGTACTGACTGAGTAAGGAACAAGGCAGCGAGAGAGTCAGGAGCGGTAGTTGCATTGAAAGGAGCTGTTCACGTACTCTCTGAGGAACGAACAAGGCCACGAGAGGGTCAGGGGGTTGGAGTGGCCTCAAAAGGTGCATATGACGTACCCACTGACGACGAAACAAGGCCACGAGAGGGTCAGGAGCGGGAGTTGCATTGAAAGGAACTATTCACGTACTCGCTGAGGAACGAACAAGTCCACCAGAGGGTCAGGGGCGGGAGTGGCCCCAAAAGGTGCATATCACGTACCCACTACGACCGAATAAGGCCACGAGAGGGTCAGGGGCGGAAGTCGCATCAAAAGTTGTTCACATACTGTCTGAGGACAGAACAAAGCCACGAGAGGGTCAGGAGCGGGAGTTGCATTGAAAGGAACTGTTCACGTACTCTCTGAGGAACGAACAAGGCCACGAGAGGGTCAGGGGCGGGAGTGGCCTCAAAAAGTGCATATCACATACCCACTGACGACGGAACAAGGCCACGAGAGGTCAGGAGCGGAAGTCACATAAAAAGGAGCAGTTGACGTACTTCCTGAGGACGGAACAAAGCCACGAGACGGTCAGGAGTGGGAGCTGCATTGAAAGGAACTTTTCACATACTCGCTGAGGAACGAACAAGGCCACGAGAGGGTCAGGGGCTGGAGTGGCCTCAAAAGTGCATATCACGTACCCACTGACGACGGAACAAGGCCATGAGAGGGTCAGGAGCGGAAGTTGCATCAAAAGGAGAAATCCACGTACTGCCTGAGGACGAAACAAGGCCACAAGAGAGTCAGCAGCGGGACTTGCGTCAAAAGGTGCAATTAACGTACTTCCTGAAAATGGAATAAGGCCAATGGATCAGTCAGGAGCGAGTTGTATGAACGGGTTCGTTTCACGTACTCGCTGACGACGGAACAAGCCACGAGAGGGTCAGGAGCTGGGGTGACATTAAAGTTGGCGTTAACGTACTTCCTGGTGATAGAACAGGGCGGCGAGAGGGTCAGAGGCGTAGGTTGTATTGAAAGGTAGAATTCACTTACAATCGCAGGGGACCTCGGAAGGTATGTGGCTTGCATGACAGGTGCAGGTGCTTGTTTGAGAGAAAATAACAAACACTAGTTGGAGACAGTACACACCAGGTTCGTTCTGCATAATGGGAGGTCAGATCCCCACATAACGAAAAGACGAAGAACCGCCCGCCGTTGTGTAGTTGCTGCGGTCGCCGACAATGGCGTCGGACATCTCGCCATGATACACGGCATCAGGGACATTCGATGGCTCGATGTTGTTGATATCCTTGTCGTCGTTCATGATCAATAATCCTTCAGTTAGTACTGATTCAAGTTGGCTCAACGCGTTATCTTGCTCTGTTTTGGCTGTGTTTGGCGACACGCGGAACCGCTCCGCAAGTAGGCCTTAGTTCTCGAGGGTCGGCCAGCGCGCGTACTTCGTGGAACAGTTTATCGTGGCTTGCAGAGCGAACGTATTAATAGCTGAGCGTAACCATTCAATTGTGGCAGTTACGCACCATGAAGACACAATTGGCGCCTTTTGCTTTTGCTTTTGCTTCCTGTTTTGTTGATACACTGTGGGAAGAAAAACCCTTGTTTATCAGTGGTCGCTTGTTTGGTATAGATTAGTGACCTTGTCGCTGATTTTCCTGTTGCTTGATTTCAGTGACACCCATTGATTGTTGATTTCCAGTATAGATCACTTATTTCTAGTACATGTCATTTATTTCCAGTACCCTTAGATAACAGACCCACTGTTTTTCAAAGACTCAAAGTAGGGCAATGAATTTCAATGATTTACAATTTCACCATACATCAACACTATTCAAGTCAGTCATCTTGGTCTACATCACCAAACAGTGTAGCTGCAGTTCCAGTTGTTCTATCCACAATTCCCCACTTTCCACATGTCTGCACCCTCCCAATGATAGCCTTGATGTTTGAGATATCTGTCACAAAGGAAGCTCGGAACTCACTGTTAGTGCATAGCACGGGTATTGAAAACCCGCCGGGTCACGGGTACGGGTCATGCCGGGTCCGGGTATCAATAACTATTTCCGAACCCGCGCAAAACCCGTACCCGTGGCGCGGGTATGGCGGGTATGTGCGGGTATTATACAATAGCATTTCGCAGATATTATCATATTTTTTACATATTTTTTAGTATTTTATTTAGCTCAAAACAATTATTTTTTCGGTTTTGAGCTTTTTGAGCTACCTCAACAAACACAAACAACGCCAGCAACCCAACCACAACCGCTCGACGTTCAACGAAGTCAAGCAGAAGGAAAGCAAGGGTAATAAAGTAAGTAAAACAGTTATTATATTGACTAATTATTATCTTTTCAGAGGTGTTCTGGGCGCACCAGTACCCACAC
>QLPF01000245.1:0-22061 GCA_003314045.1 Hygrophorus pudorinus
TCAAACACGTACAACCCGATCCCAGAGTGCTGGACACTTCCAGGGAGAAGTCAAAACACAGTCGTCGGGGACGGAATCCGCATGACGATGACGACCTTTTTTATCGTGACAATAGAGTCGATCAGGTATCTGACAAATCGCCTACCCATCCTAACGCGATCACTTTCCCATCCATCGACCCAGCCCCTGGTCCCCGGCAAAATAAAAATTTGGTCCCCCCGAATGCATCCTCTGAAGCCTGGACAAAGGAGCGCGAGGAACAGCGATACCCGGACCAGGTTAAGAAGTACCAAACCATGCAACCTCATTCCCAGTTCCTATCCCAGCATTCCCAGCCCCTAACCCAGCATTCCCTAACCCAGCATTCTTTATCCCAGCATTCCCAGCCCCTATCCCAGCACTCCCAGCCCCTATCCCAGCACTCCCAGTCCCTATCCCAGCACTCCCAGTCCCTATCCCAGCACTCCCAGCCCCCATCCCAGCATTCCTTATCCCAGCATTCCCAGTCCCTATCCCGGCATTCCCAGCCCCTATCCCAGCACTCCCAGTCCCTATCCAAGCATTCCCAGCCCCTATCCCAGCATGCCCTATCCCAGCATTCCTTATCCCAGCATTCCCAGTCCCTATCCGGGCATTCCCAGCCCCCATCCCAGTACTCCCAGTCCCTATCCCAGCATTCCCAGTCCCTATCCCAGCATTCCCACCGTCATAAAACGCAGGAACGTTCAAACTCATCCGCCTCCTACTCACACACTATCCCCGATGCATACCCGATTCCATCCCGCCGTCAGCAAACTCAGCAACGCTCCAACTCTTCGGCCTCCTTTTCGCGTCCTACTCCTGATGCGTATCCTGACCTTTCCCGTCCCAAATACCCCCCTCCGACACCCCACCCAAATGCACGAGCCCAGACTGAAGCATCCATCAACGGCTCGCACACTCATCCCCCCACCACATATCAAACCTCTCACGCCAACCTCTCTACCAAAACTCTAGGGTCAACCTCGCGCTCACGCACCCACCCTCAGACGCGCCCGGTCCAGGGCCCCACCCCACATCGCTCAGTCATCCACCAGACGTCCATTTCAGTGATACACCATCAAGCCGTGTACGTGGAGGCCCCGCCCATGCCTGACTTGGGCCCCTTTCATTCTGCCGTCCTGCAGGCCACGCACAGCTCGCGTGAACCTGTGCACTCCAGGCTCCCGTCCAATTCTGGATATGGTGGTAGCACTCGCGGAGCGGCCGGGTACATTGGATATCGTTACTGATTATGTTGGTATGACCTGTGGCAGGCCCCCTACATTCGTTTATTGTTCTTAGTTTCGCTACGATGTTCAGCACAACACACTCCTTCCTGTACTTTAAGATTATATGAGAGCCAATTGATTTGTCTCTACCGTATTCGCTTGACCATTGTAAATCGCGTAAGGTCTTCCAATTTCACCCGTTTTCTTTTTCCGTCGCTATCGCCATGAGAACTCTTCCTTTGCTGCTGGTTCTCCCCAATCTCTGCAGTAGGTGGCTCGTCATACCAGCAATGTTTGAGTTCGCGATCATATATCTGAAAGCAGATATCATTATAGAAGAGAAAACACTTGTGATGAAGAACACCCGCCTGCTCCTCTTTCCCTTCTCCGATGGGATCCCTCCCGAAATCGTTGACCACGTCCTCCGTCCCACGATCCGGGATAGGTATGTACCTCAGTGTCTATTATACACATGCGAATATTGAGTTCAATCTCGCAAGACGTCCTGTTCATCAGTCACCCACACCCTGACGCAAAGAAGATCATCGGGGCATCCCCTCGGAGGGCACTGCCACTGCACATCCTTTCCAGCAAGTCTGACTGCGTACTACCGTCTCAAAGAGGCTGGGGCACATATGTGTATGTGTATTACATGTCAGCGATGATATTACATGAGTGTATTAACATGTCACGACGACCTGGGGGGCAACGACTCGAACTCGTCGACTTGTATCATGTGTCTGCGGCGCTTGGCTGTCACATATTATGTCATGAAGCGTAAAATCCACTCTATCAAGCAAAAACTGCCGACTGGTGAGGACAAGGAGCAGCCGAAGCGGATATGTTTCAATGCTGTCAGTGCGCTCCAAACGACTCTAAACATCGTAGAAGGAGTCGCAGGGAACGTTGGACTGCATGCGGCAATAAAGGGCCTGATATTTGTTCTCAATGTTGTCCAGCTGGGTCATTATCATACTTCCATACTGCTTCTGCGTCTCTGACGATCAAATAGAAAACATCACAAAGTGCCCGGGACGTAGAGCAACTAGGTAAGCGGATTGATGACTCGAATATACTGCTTGAAAACGCGAAGGATCGTGAAATGCTCCCCGAAACAATTATTGGCCGAATGGATCGTTTATCAAAGTAAGCTTCCTTCTTTGCTACAATCTAGCTTCATTCATTCCTTATAGTGCTTGGGCGGCAGTCGCAGATGAAGTGCAAAAAATGGCTTCCCGGAAGTTGTTACATCGCGCTGTCCGCTACGCTACAGTGACGACGTCCAGTCCATAAGCGGCCATGTCAAGACGATCACATGGTCGATCGAAAATTTCACTGTAAACTTACTTTTCATCATACTCATCTCTCGCTGATGCGCACTGTATCTACATTAGGTCGAATCAATACTTGCAATTGAATTCACGCTTGATGTGAGTTACTGTTTGTCAGTGCAACTCAAGGCTCACGTAGCCTGAGGAACAAAGCTATGCCGCCCGTAGAATTGAAGCAAAATTGGAGAATTTCTCACAAATCGTGGACAGCGGATTGCAGGTTTGTATTGCCCAGAGTCGAGTTTCGACCATTGAGCGCTCACTCCGCATCCTTTTTCTCAGCAAGTGAACGCGAAATTAGATGTAAAAGGTGATTCCCTTGCTTCCATTGTTGTACGGTGACATCTGACGTGAACTAGCTAAGACGGTGATCCCCCGCATGCCGTCTTCGCTCGGTATGACTGCAAGGATCGAACACGATGTCTTGAGGGCACGAGGACGTGTCGAGGTTGATAAGTGGATCAATGTCAAGGATTTGCAGCCTGGCGATGCCGCGCCGTTGGGGTCAACAAAATCTGTATTTTGGATCAACGGATCCGCCGGAACCGGAAAGACGACGATTGCTTACACAGTTGCGGAAACTTGCAGTCAGCGCGCCATTCTCGGGGCAAGCTTTTTCTGTTCGCGTGACAATGCAGAATGCAGTAATCTTAATTTCATCTTCCCGACCATCGCCTACCAACTCGGACTATTTTGCGCTCCATTCAAAGCCCACGTTACTCTGGCTCTGACGGCGAATCCAGACATTGGTTATTCCAGCCTGTCTCGCCAGCTAGAAGAGCTGATCGTGAAACCTCGTCATGCAGTGGGGAAATCATTTCCTCCCTGTGTCGTCGTATTGGGTGCTCTCGATGAATGTAAAGACAGCGAGCCCACTTCCCTCATCTTGTCTTCGCTTTCTCGACACTTTGACCGACTCACGGCACTGAAAATCTTGGTCACCAGTCGTCCCGAACATAATATCACGCAGGCATTCTCAAATGATTTGTGCTCTCCGACTCAGCGGCTCATATTTCACGAAGTCAAGTTAGAGGCGGTGCAGAATGATATCGAGCGCTACCTCAGTCGAAATCTTTCTCGGGTCAGGGAGTCCTATCGCCTGGATCGCTCGTGGCCCTCCACAGGCGATATTCAACATCTCACACTTCTATCGGTCGGATTGTTCATTTTCGCGTCGACTTCTGTCAAATTTATTGAAGATCGGAACTATTGCGATCCTAGACTTCAACTTTCAGAGCTCGTAATACAACGGAGAGCTTCAATAGCTCGTCATCTCCACACCGCCACTTAGATCGGTTGTACATGGAAGTTTTGACCCGTGCGTTTCCTGACATGTCACCTCACCTTACCCGTCGGCTCAAAATGATTCTTGGTTCTGCTTCGAGATCCTCTCTCGGCGATGGCTCGGGAGCGGTTGCTGAACTTGAAGGAAGGGACAGTTCGTGAGACTCTTGTGTATCTGCACTCAGTTATCATGGTACCAGACAACGACATTCAAGTAATTCGCCTACACCATCCATCGTTCTTCGACTTCATGACAAGTCGGACTCGATACCTGAATCTGAAACTGGTCGTGGACGCCCGGAGTCAACATACTGGCTCGTGAGTGTCTGAAGGTCATGGTGGACCTCAGGCGGGATATCTGTGACATCAAAAATCCATCAATGCTCAACAACGAGGTAGATGACCTCCAGACACGAATTACAAGAAACATCCTGCCTCAGCTCCAGTATGCCTGTCGCCACTGGGCTTTTCATCTCACAAACGGTATGATAGCTGATGTCCTTCTGGATCTCATGAAAGAATTCTGTTCGAAATGTCTACATTCCGGCCACGTCGGTTCGGTTGCGTTCTCACCTGATGGCATGCATGTTGTGTCTGGGTCTTTTGACAACACTGTCCGACTGTGGGATGTAGTCAGTGGTACACACCTCAATACACTCAAGGGACATTCCAGGTGTGTTTATTCAGTCGCGTTCTCATCGGATGGCACCCGTGTCATGACTGGGTCTTATGACACCACTGTCCGATTGTGGGATGAAGTGAGCGGTAAACGCCTCCACACGCTCAAGGGACATTCCAATTTGGTTACTTCGGTCGCGTTCTCACCGGACGGCACCTGTGTCGTGTCTGGGTCTCGCGACAACACTATCCGATTGTGGGATGCAGTCAGTGGTACACACGTCCACACGCTCAAGGGACATTCTGGCTATGTTTATTCAGTTGGGTTCTCACCGGATGGCACCCGTGTCGTGTCTGGGGACAACATTGTTCGGTTGTGGGATACAGTCGGTGGTGTGTATCTCGACAGCATTGAAGGGCGTTTCTCCGCCACTTCAGTTGCAGCTGCTCCAACTTCATCCCAGTCCTCGTTGTCACGGTCCCCTCCTGTTGGTTCGTCAAGTGCCGCTGGACCCACTTCTAGTTACATCATTGACGATGGCTGAGTTTGCATCTTCCCTCAGCGGCGACGATTCCCATTTCGTGCAGGCCGGCAGACCCTGATTGTGTAATATGCAGTGGAAATCGTGTTGCTCTGGGCACTGAGGATGGGCGGGTTGTTATGCTTAATCTCACTGGCATGGACTCGTATTGTCATGCATAGAAATCCGTATTCGCACTGTTGCTACATGGAAAGAACGAAATACTTTTGAGATGTAATGCATCGCTACATTACATGTAATCAAAGTCATGTATGTCATTTTCTGAACTCTACTAACACACCGGCTGTGTCAAGATTTAGTCTGGAATTAAAGTTATTTCTACATTGATTTGAACTATTTAAAATTTGGATTCACATTTAAATGCTGATAAAATATATTCTGGTCTTGAGAGATAAATGTAATTGCAAATATTACATGTAGCAAATCATTTATCTCTCAAGACCATAATATATTTTATCAGCATTTAAATGTGAATTCAAATTATAAATAGTTCAAATCCATGTAGAAATAACTTTAATTCCAGACTAAATCTTGACACAGCCGGTGTGTCAGGGTAACCTTCGAGGACGGCTACATACACACCCTAAACCTCTGTCACTTATTGATCATGATGCCCACAGCAACCCTGCACCTCCCGCCCCCTCGCAGCCCAATACCCCATCGTCGCGCCATCCTTGAACCACATCCCGTTGCTGCCGTTGCCATCGCCGTCGTTCCCACCCTGCGCAACATGATTGGTTTCGCAATAACGCTTGGCAGTGTCCACGCGCACAGGGCCCCAAGAGCCCCCCAGCACGGCAACATTGTTCTCCTGTTTGAGCACGTTGAGGATCCCGATGACACCCAGGAGTGTCTCGTCATGGCCTCCCGCGCTTGCACCCGCCTCCTGCTCCGCCACCGCCGGGGGCACAGCAGCAGTCGTGGCGTTCTTTGGCTCCTTGCGCTTGAGCAGGCCCAGGGTTTGGTGAGGTCTTTCGTTGTGAGGGTCTTGTGATCTGCGGGGGTGCTGTTAGTTGCGTTATTGAGATATGGTTGGTTGGGGGCCTCACAGTATGCTTCCTGGGAGAGGCCAAGGGTGTCGCAGGCCCATACTGTGACGAGGCGGGCGCGGTTGGGCTCAAAGCAGGTGTTGACCACGGAGTGGGGCTGGGCGGATCTCCAGACCATGGTGTCAAGCCAGGCGAGGGTGTGTGGGGCGAAGAGGTAGGTGCAGAGGGTGCACATGTAGGGGCAGGGGTGCACTGTGCAGAGGTGGGGCTGCTGCTGGGGCGGTTGGTCGGTAGGGCGTGCTGTGTGTTTTTGACCTTTGAAGGGGGCGTGTGGGGGGCGGAAGAGGAGGGTGCCATTGAGGTCGAGGATAAGGAGTTTTCTGGAGGTGGCTGTTGGTGTTGGTGTTGGATCTGCGGGGGTTTGGGTGTGGTATGGAGCAGTGCAGAAGGGTGGTTGTATGTTTGGGTAGTAAGTGTCTGTGGATGAGTGGTGGTAAGCCATTGCCAGTGGCCTCAGCGCTCAGCCTCAGTAAAAACGCAAAGTCGAGCTACTACACAATTTTAGCAAATGTTTGTGAAACCAGTTCAGCCAAAAAAAGCAACTTGATAAAAAAAAACGGTATTTGTGGCCCAAGATATACATATCAGCTACATGTCCAAATATTTTCGTGATTTTATCTTCTCAAATGATGTCATGCGATCAAATCGCATTCTGCCCCAAATTGCACCATTTTATTGTGCCAGTCGTTTTCCTGTCAAATACATGCATGACTCATTTCGTAAATCTGAAGACACAGCGCCCTGCAGATTTACAGTGCGAATTGAATGCACCAAAAATTAGACCAATCTGATCAGAACTGGCAGAGTTATAGCAATCCAACCGTAAACCCAAAAAAAAAGAAAAAATCAATTCATGCCTTCAGTACCACAAACAGCTGTAAAGTCATAGTTTAGCTGAAACTACACACATTTTGCTTTTTCCTGATGAATGATGGTGGCTCCATGTGCGCCTACAGTGGGGTGACAATATCATTGTTTTCCAGGAAGCTGGTAGAGATCTATATGACCCCACAGACCCTTGACAATAGTAAGTTTCCTGTTTTTAACACACACTATTATACTTATCAATTGGAAAGTGAGCTGGTTCAATGGCTCTGGTCCAGGGTAATTCAGCGGGACCTTGACAAACTCAAGAATCATTTCAACAATCATGTTGTGTGGACTGACCGGAGCAAGCTTATTCCATCTGGGGTTTCTCCCAATGTTGCATATACTTTGGCAGCAAAGTATAGGGACCTTCACGACTCTACTCATGGGTGATCTGGATCTGAACCCGTGGGTATTTGACTTTCCGGAACTGATACCCAGATCTGGCAGGTTTCAGCCACCGGGTGATCCAGATCCGTGAGTCAGGTACCCGCTGACTCGCGGGTAAAATACCTGCAGGACGAGTATCAGGTACTTACAGGTATCTTTCCTTCGATTTGACAATATATATTATTTTTATTCAGTATATTCTACATTATTTTAATACATACCGTCTTGCGGTCGCGCGCGAGATGGCATGGTGTTGGGTGGTGACGCGAACACATAATATGGTTGGAGATCACTTCATGCAGTAACATCGCCTGTCCAGTGCCCAAGGTATTGAGCGTGATGACAAGTAGATTGGGCCATAATAGACCTTCCTTTGGAGTCACATCTGAGATGTTGTCTGCATCTCTGTCCACGTCTGGAAGGCTGGCTAGAACATCATCACTTGTGTCTATCAGTTGTAAATGAGTAACCATGGGAAGGACACGAAAAACGTCCAAATGAGACAGGGACTTCGAGATGTTTTGTAAGTGTAAAGTTCAAACATTCAAATACCTATTGGAATTTGCCTGGACAACATCCGTCGATAGGATGCAATCGATCCTGCTAAGAACGAGATGTGAAAGTGATGGTGAAGCAGCAATAATTAGGGTTAAGGCTGAACACGAGTCGATCCTTGGGTGCCTTGGACTTGAAACCCGCAGATCAAAAAATTTCTGGATCAGGTTCAAATCCCGAGCTGTTTTGGGACCAGCTCGATCCGAACCCGATTTAGAGATCCGCGAGTGGCAAAATCCAGTTCACAGCGGGGACGGACTCAGAATTCAAACTCAGCCCCCAGCTTCAATACCACCAGCTGCTCGAGATAGCGGTAACCGCAGCCCTTCGGAGGTGAGTACCAAATAGACTCATATTTGTATGTTTGCTAACAATGTATATATATTAAATAAATAGAGTTATAATCGGGGTTGAACGCAAGACAGTGCGTTCAACCCCCAACACCTACCAATGCCCTCTCGCACTCAAACACGGGAGGGTAGCATCACATCCCCACTGCCTCAGGTCACCAACCCCACCTGAGCCGTCTCGCTACAAACATGAGACAGCATCACTGTTGGTGGGCCCACAACACGCCCTGCCGTTCGTCGGCCACAACACCATGACAGCACCGGCCCTCTTGCCAATGTGAGAGGGCCACGTCACCGCCCACCTTGCCCACATCACTGCCCACCTTGCCCACGTCACTGCCCACCTTGCCCACGTCACCGCCCACCTTGCCCACCTTGCCCACCACCTCTCTCATCACCCACCTTGCCCACCACCTCTCTCATCACCCACCTCACCCACCAACTCTCCTATCACCCACCTCGCCCACCACCCCACTCCTCCACCTCTGCTGTCTCGCTCCAAACACGAGACGGCAGTGTTGTTCTCCATAACACCGCCGGCCCTCTTGCCAACGTGAGAGGGCCATGTCACTGCCCACCTCTCCCACCACCCACCACCCCTCGACCTCCACCGTTCCCCACAACACTGCTGGCCCTCTCGCCATTAGTGTTGCTCGAGCTGGCTTAGCTGCCAGCCAGCTAAATTAGCTGCAGCTATGGCTGGCTAAATATCACATATTTGGTTAGCCATAGCTGTGAGCTGATCTCAGCCAGCTGAAGCCAGCTACAGCCAGCTCTTAGCTGGTACACAGCTAAGCCACAGCTCGGTAAGCTTAGATGCAGCTAAGCTGATTCCAAACTTATATCAAGCAAGGTTGAGAAACCACAATATATTGCCAGATTCAAACTACACAATGACTATCTCTTTTGCAAGATCCTCCTCATTGGTAAATATATTATTTCATTATTTAAAAATATCTACCAGCAGGAGCCAGCATTTCGCCGGCTCTGCTAGCAGGTAATGTACTCAAATATAAAAACTTACATGGCCCTCTTGCATTTGCGTGCGAGAGAGCAGAGGTGGTGGCGGCTGGTGCCCTCGTGTTTGCATGCAAGAGGGCGGAGGTGGTGATAGCGGCTGGTGATGTGGCCTCTCGCATTCGTGTTCCTCTTGCATTTGTGTGCAAGAGGGCAATGGACGGTGACGCAGCCCTCTCGCGTTTGCTTGCAAGAGGGCCAGGGTGTGGGAGTCAAGAGGGCCGGGGTGGTTGGGATGGACGGTGATGGGGTGTGGGAGCTGAAAGGGTGTAGGAGGCGATGCTGGCTTGTGGGAGCGGCCCCTCACATTTGCATGAGAGGGCCAGGTTGTGGGAGGTGAGGGTGTCGGAGGTGATGCCGGGTTGTGGGAGTTGATGATGTGGCCCCTCGTGTTTGCACAAGAGGGCCGGGTTGTGGGAGGTGAGAGGGCATTGGAGGTGGTAGTCGAGATGTGGGAAATGGGTGTTGGAGGTAAGAGGGTGTTGGAGGTGACGCCAGGTTGTGGGGTTTGCACGAGAGGGCTGGGTTGTGGGAGGTGAGGGTGTCAGAGGTGGTAGTCGAGATGTGGGAGGTGTGGGTGTGGGTATTGGATGGGAGTTGAACATGACTGTGTCGCGTTCAACTCCCTTTATAACTGTATAAATTGAATTTAAATCATGTTTAGTGGTGAATTAAAGAATACTTGTGGTGTTACTTACCTTTGTTGGCCCGTGGTTACCGCTTTCTCGAGCGGTTGGTGGAGGTGTTAAGTCTGGTGGCTGAGTCTGAACTTGGTGGCTGAGGCTAAGTGTGCGAAAACAAAGACACCCTTGGGCTGAACAAAATGCAAAACTTGGTCTGCAGCCTGGAAAATCATCTGGTAACAGTTATAACTACTATACTATGTAATATAAGTAAAATACAAGTATACATGTATCCACCAGCTTAGCTGCCGGCTTGCAGCTTGGATTTTTGACAGCCATAGCTGCGAGCCAGTGTGCAGCCTTAGCTGAGCCGGTGACTGGCTGGCTAAAAATCAGCTCGGCTCGCGACTGGCAGCCGGCTCCGAGCTGGAGCCGGAGCAACACTAGGCAGTATGAGGACATCGTGCTAATGCACGATGTCCTTGTGATTCATTTTTCTTCTTGATTATAAGTATGCCCCCCACTTTGCAACACACACACTGTGTTTGCAAGGTCAAATAGTAGATTGAAAATTAATACATGGTAGTTTAGATACAAAATACCTGTGTACAACAAAAACTGCAGGTACAATACAGTATGCCGTGGTTTTTCATTGTACCTGCATATGTATGCGGGTTGGTATGTACCCGTACCCATGACAGGTGCAGTGTCCATGGGTACGGGTACAGTGTACCAATTCTCTACCCATGGTATACCTGTGAACAACCCTAGCAATAATGTCACGGAAAGCAGCGTGCATGGGCTGAAAGCTGCAAAATTCGATAAACGTCAAGCTAACCAACAGAGGCAGACAATGCAGACACACGCCCTGAAGCCTCACTGAGCACAGGGATGGTGTGAGGAAGTTGGTGTGTACTCCATCTTGCCCTATCTCAGGGTTGTGAACACAGACATGGACCTCTTCTAGGCGAAGTGCATGTGCATCACAGAAGGACAAAAAAATGTCTTTGATTTCATCCCAACCACTTGCTTTGATAACGAGTCGTCGCCACCGAGGGAGATGTAGGCAAGCCAACTGGACAAAAGCCATTTCGTGATCTGCCGCCTTTGCCGAAAGGTGTTGGGTAGTGATGCACGTGCTCGCATTTGTGTGTGAGATGAGGTTATGGCAGCCAGTGATGTGGCCTTTTGCATTTGTGTTTGCATTTGAGTATTTACCAATAATTTTTTATCTGTATTATCAGAATATATTAGTATTTTGACAGATATATGTGTGCTTACTTATGTGGCCCGCGGTGACTGCTTTCTCAAGCAGTTGTCAGTTGGTTGTCACAGTAGGAGTGTTGTTTGTGGCAGTTTATCAATGATATCTATAGACATAATATATTTTTTGAACATTTCCTGAAGTAAATTAGAAGGTTAGTGTTCGAAATTGAAAGGGAAAAACAAACGTAGAATATTGGGCAATACCTGTGGGTACTTGCGAGTGAAAATGCCCAAACCCAGATCCAGGATGAGCCGTGGGAAACGGGTACCTGACCCGTGGGTAGCATTACCCACAGGTATTCCCACGGCTCAACCCATGGTTACCCATGGGTGACCTAGACTTGTGAAGGTCCCTAGTGAAGTATGGTGGAGAAGCTTGCTTACAGCCGGTGGATAGGCAGGTTGTCACACGTCTGATGGAAGAATTGGGCAATGAGGATCTGCTCCGTTTTGTGACCTGTGAATATGCAGACAAGGTGGAGTGTCATGACATGACTTTTACCCCTATCTAGTTTCCTTTTTCGAACATTCTTTCATCCTATTTTGGACATTCACACAGCCTATAAACAATTGCTGCATGGACATTCTTTAATTATATCTTCTTTGATCACAAGGCACAACAACAGTGTTCCGCTCCGGACTCAGCCTGCTACATGGTTGCTCCACTGATCTATTTCCATCCACCACTGATCGGATTTCGTCCTAATCTCCATTTGGATTAATGAGCACAAGGCACACCATTCCTAAACATGCTTCCGGATTCTGGACCCACAAATGATCGATCAGACTTCTATCGATCAATTACCAGATAAACTCAACAGCCGCCAATCATTGTTTCAGTCCATAGCCTTGCCCATAGCCTTTTGATCGTAAGGCTATCCTGCTATCTTGGTTCATAAACATGCGCCGACCTCATGCCCGATGATCATCCTTTTATAGTATATCTCTTTCTTCACATATCCTGTCTTTCTCGTGCTGTGCACATTATCACCTGACCATCGCCTGCAAGCACAGCGCATCCGATTCACGTTCTAATGTAGTAGTACACAGCCACTGTAATATGTAGTGTATATATTGCAATAAATGAGTAACAGACTCTCCAGTCTGTTATCTCAGGATTACCACCAATAATCTTCATGGCATCTAAGTCATAGCATTCTGGCAACCTCCCCTTTCTCCCTCTTCACCTCTAACCCTCTTGCTTCACCCATAAGTCTTGTATCTTTATAGGAAGGCCAGTACTTAAGTGTATTTGGTGTCGCCCTGACATGGAGGCTGTTTTTGACTCTCTCAATATTGATAATCTCTCTTGTCAGGGCAACACCAAATACAATAAAGTACTGGTTATCCTGTAAAGATACAAGACCAGAGGATGAAGTGAAAGGTTAGAGGAGAAGGATAAGAGGGAGGAGGGAGGAGGGAGGTCGCCAGAAAGCCATCTTAGAAGGAAGCCCCATAGACATGGTGGTAATCCTGAGATAACAGACTGGAGAGTCTGTTACTCATTTATTGAAATATATACACTAATGGTACAGTGGCTGTGTAGTACTACATTTGGACGTGAATCGGACACGCTGAGCATGCAGGCAATGATAAGGTGATAATGTGCATAGCACAAGAGAGAAAGGAAATGTGAAGAAAGGAATATACTAAATAAAGGTGATCATCGAGCATGAGGTTGGTGCATGTTTGTGGACCGGGATAGCAGGATAGCCTTGCAATCGAAAGGCTATGGGCAAGGCTATGAGCAAGGCTATGGACCGAAATAATGATTGGCGGCTGTCAGGTTTATCTGGTGATCGATCAATAGAAGTGTGATTGATCGTTTGTGGGTCCAGAATCCGGAAGCGAGTTGGGAATGGAGTGCCTTGTCATCATTAGTCCAAATGGGGATTAGAACAAAACCCGATCAGTTGCGGATGGAAATAGATTGGTGGAGTTCCCATGTGGCAGGCCAAGTCCGGAGCAGAATGCAGTTGTTGTGCCTTGTGATCAAAGAAGATATAATAAAAGAATTGGTGGGAATGTCCATGTGGCAATTGTTTAAAGGTTGTATAAATGTCCGAAATAGGATGAAAGAATGTTCGAAAAAGAAAACTAGATAGGGGTAAAAGTCATGTCATGACATCTCTGGGAAGAATGTGTGGAATGTTTTTCGAGTAATGTTACCATTGATGTAGAATCATTACTTGTACCTGCTGAATTCAATGTGTTACTCTCTTCATACACCACATCCATCACCTTGAAAACCTAACCAAATGACAACCACAACCGTGTCCAAAGGCTAACGAGATTCTCTTCCAATTAGGCATAATGTACAAACAGCAGGGTAAATACAATGACTCTCTTACATGATTTGACCGCATCCTTCATATTCCACCAAGTCCTCTTGCCCATGCCAATATCTGGTTCCAAATTGGCCACATTTACAAGCAGAAAGATGTAAGACCCTTTTTCATGTCCGTTCTTCATCTTTCTTACTCTAATCCAATCAGCATGTACTTGCAAGGGGCGCCTATGAGCGTGTCATCGCCGACAATCCATATGGTGTTTGATCATCACATTTATTATTTTCACATGTATACAACTCAAGTTGACATACACACACTAAATTCATGTATGCACACACAACATAGACATTGGTCACCAGCCATTTTTTAAAAACCCAGTACCTAGTGCGGCTCAGGTACTATTCAGTCCTGGTGTGCTATGAGTTTGGGCAGGTATTCATCATAAGATAAGAGTAAATACAGAGTAATGAAAAGCTATCACAATGGTGACAAGAGTAAGATGGAAACCTTTGATGCTGTGTCCCTAACCAGTTGGTCCGGAAGTATGAAAGTACATCCCTCTTTAACGGTTTGAAGGGCTGTGATCAAACAACTTTTTCCCATCTGACCGAACTGCAAATTCTCCAATTGCCGCACAGCTTCTCACCATTCCAGCGGATTCCTTCCATCCAGAAGGAATCTCCCCATCCCATTCCACCAAGTTGCATACCAATCGTCAGAGCACCGTTTATGGCTGGGGCAGTCATTTCCATGTATAAGGACAGGAGGTTCAGCTGCAATCAGTCAATAATGTTCGTTTACAGCATCACAAAGCTGCATCAGAGTGTAGGCAATCTCTGTTGGGAGCTTTCACATCTGGTTCAGAGTGATCTGGCGCACTGGAGCTTCAACTAGTCTCTGAAACATGGGTTCAATCCAGCCAGAAATCCGGTACTGACAGGCCAGTTCGATGAGGTCAACTGGGTCTGCACGAAATCACATTTCCCAAACACAACGCCTCGCAACATCGACAACTCGTTCACATTGATACAGATCCCCAAGACGGAGTAGCTTCCATAGATCATCAAGGGAAGCACCAGATATTTTGTAGTCGTCAATTCTTCTGATAAATGGCAAGTTTGAAAATAAGGATAATGCACTCACTTTCCATAGATTACAGATAAGAACATCTCAAACTCCTTTGCCTTGACCTGACTAAGAACTATAGGCTGTTCATCTGACGACCCTTCTGGCACACCATTGGGGATTGGAGCCATGAACATCTCCTGAAAGGCTTCTGAGACTTGGCACAAATAACTGAAATGAAGCTTGAACAGTGTGTTTTCGACCTGTGCAATCTGGTAAGCATAAAGATGATGAAAAAAGGTGTTACATTTCACACAAGGACATGGTGGGTGCCATCAGAGTAGTAAAAGTCCTCATGATGCAATGACATCAGGGTAGGATCGATTGCGAGAGGTTCCGAGTCTGAGACTATCAAGTTATAGATAACAATACTTAGTAGTAGTACAACAGATGTATTTACACAACTGGTACAAACAAGTTTATGACACTGTCACTACACATCGTCCTCCTCGTCCTCGTCCTCATCCAAAATGATATAAGGCAGTGTAATGGTATGAATAGGCCTCACGAATACAGTTGTTTCTTTGGGGAGGGTTTTTAGCGCCTCCTGCAACACAATAATAAACTGCATGTGATCCACTGCCGGGTTGCGTGATGGATGATAGAATAGCTGTTGAAGATTTTTGCAACACTGTTTTAGAGGGTGAAAATACTCAGAGTAGTACATAGTGCATAGCACGGGTATTGAAAACCCGCCAGGTCACAGGTACGGGTCACGCCGGGTCCGGGTATCGATAACTATTTCCGAACCCGCACAAAACCCGTACCTGTGGCACGGGTATGGCGGGTATGTGCGGGTATTATACAATAGCATTCCGCAGATATTATCACATTTTTTACATATTTTTTTTGTATTTTTTTTGGCTCAAAATGATTATTTTTTCGGTTTTCTGGAGCTTTTCGTGCTACCTCAACAAACACAAACAATGCCAGCAACCCAACCACAACCACTCGACGTTCAATGAAGTCAAGCAGAAGGAAAGCAAGGGTGTAAAACAGTTATTATATTGACTAATTATTATCTTCTCAGAGGTGTTCTAGGTGCACCAGTACCCACACCTAGGCCATCTCACTGGCACCACCACCCAACGCGAACACATCACCCGGGCCACGTCACCACCACCACCCAACAACCAACGATGCCAATGCATCACCACCCACACCCAGGCCATGTCAATGGCGTCACCGCCCAATGCGATGTCATGATACGTCAATTCCTTTATCTTTTCCTTTACCTTTCATCTATATTCCTTCATTACACGCATACAGATTACTCATACACAATTACTATCATCCGATGCTTACTCATTGTTTCATATGTCATCCCGATGGCTTACTCATCGTTCCGACAGATTACTCACACATAGTTACATCATCCCAACGGAATGCACAGACCAAGGCTTACGTGTCCTTATTCCATAGCATTCCATAGCATTCTTTGTATTAGTCATACAAACCTATAAAAGCACCAGAGTTCGACTGGAAACCCCAGCTCGAATCTCTTGGGATTACCACTAAAGCGCATACCCTTCAGTCTTCAGAACTCACCACCACACTCTACTCTCATCTTATACCTCATCCTTGGTTCTTATGAACTATCCTTCACAACACTTTACCACTCTTACTATTTGTAGGGACACTATTAGCGTCGCCCTAACAGTAGATTCGAGCTGACACCTTTACCCTAATCCCTAGTGGATGTACACCCTCGACCCGAAATTCCACAAATGATCAAACTTCCTTTATCTCGAAGATAGATGCGCCAAAACTATCCAATGAGTAACCCGCCACCAACACATCATCATCCGCACGTACCAAAAGATTATCCATACCAACGAAGACAAGCTAGCGCACGCTGCGCTAAGAATTAGGAGTGTCTTCATACACAACTTCGTAGCAGAGGCGTACAAGTTTTCCCACCAAGTAATAGAAGTACTTGAAGAGAAGGATAAAGCATACCGGGATCTGTATCCAACCAGATAGGGTTTCCTTCTAGATAGAACACAGGAAGTTTACAGCACTACCACAGAAATCCAACGACAATGGACAACGAAGCAATCATGAACACTTTCACCATCATGGCTCAAAATATCGCTACACTCACCGCTACTCTCAACACCATCCAACAAACGCAACAGGCACCACTGGTTGTCAATGTTACAATACCCACACCCGCACCCGCACCACAAGTACCAGCACCAGCACCACATGCACCTACGCTGAAAGGGCCCAAGATGCAACCACCAACCCTATTCAATGGGAAGATGGACAACTGTGAGACCTTTATACGGCAACTCACTCTCTACATTTCTGCCAAGCCAGCCGAATTTGCCGACGACAACACGAAGATTATATTCGCACTTTCCTTCATGACAGGCAAATCCCAACCCTATGCCAATATCATGATCGAGAAGATCGAACAACACCTTGCCGACCCCACCAATCCCCTTCACCCTTACCCGTATACCAACTACAACAACTTCATCCATGAGCTGAGACAGAACTTCGCAGATCCCGACGCAGAGCGCACAGCACGCTATAAACTTGGACAACTAAAGCAGGGTAACAAGACCGCTGACGAGTTCGTCCTAGAGTTCTGAGTCCATGCCGAAAGGACAGACTATAACAACACTGCCCTTGTCGAGAAATTCGAAGAAAACATGAATGACGGCTTAAGACGAAAGATCTACAGCCTCTCCTCCCTCCCCAGAAACATCTCGGACTGGTACAAATGGGCCATAAAACTAGACCGACAATGGAGGGTCTACAAGAAAAATAGTACGACAACGAGAAAGCCAGACACGGGATGCCCGCAACAATCACAAGCGCAGAGGCAGGGGTACACAAACCCTTGGGCTCAAAAGAATAGAGACACATGCGACCCAAAGACGGGTCAATGGAAGAATCAGGCGAAAGCCTACGACAGTGTTGGAATACCAGCAGGGGTGCCTAACGCAAGATACCCAATAGTAGATCCCAACGCAATGGAGATCGACAAGACCAAGGCATGGAAGCAGACACAACGCTGCTATAGATGCGGAGGTCAAGGTCACATAGCGCGAGACTGCAAGAACAAGATCGATATCAGGACAATGTCGTACGAAGATATGGAGAAGCACTTCCAAGGAGGAGACAGCAGTGGGAAGGACAATGTCGACAATGACGATAATAGGGATATCGAGAATGAAGACCAGAACACGGATTTTTAGATAAGTCAATAGTTTTAGCTACAGGCTCATCGACTTCAAATGTACCAGAATCTGCTCAATCGATACACGTAAACAGAACTGGCAATGTAGCGAGGAAAGAAGTAGGAAAAGAAGTGAAACGAGAAGAGAAAGAAGAAGACGAACTAGAATGCCAAGCACAGGCCTGCTCAGGATCTTCACTAGGAAAACGACCAAAGGCGACTACGGTACACGAAGTACTATTCGACGACACCTATGACGAAGAAGATACCATAGAGTATGAAGTATGCGATGCAGGGTCAAAAAGGAAGTCACAAGGAGGCAAACTGATCAAACACTATCCTTATAGACCTGCGAAACAAACTTCGCCTTCGAAAACAATTGTACCACCATCAGAACCAATGCCACCACCACCCAAACCGAAACCTTCACCACAACCAGAGAAACCGAAAGATATGTTTCTCCCTATCGAAAAACTACTAACAAAATCTGTAGAAAAGAAATATGTTCGAAACATGAACATCGACACGAAGACCGCGACAAAGGTCAACATCGGACTGAAAACTTTGGATTGACAAGAACATTTTAACCTCAACGCACTCCTTGACTGTGGAGCGACATCAACGTTCATCGACGAAGGATTCGCATGAAGACTCAAACTCTCAACAAGAAGGTTAGAGAAAGCCATCCCGGTCTACAACGTTGATGGAACAGAGAACATGAACGAATCGATCAGAGAAGAAATAGACTTGGTAATGTCCTATCAAGGGCATAAAGAACGAATAACCTTTGCAGTGATGAAACTTTCCGTACCAATGATCCTCGGACATTCATGGCTCAAGAAGCATAACCCAGAGATCGATTGGAGAACAGGAAAGATGTCGATGACAAGATGCCCCCCTGAATGTGGAACGGAACACCACGCACAACAGAAGGCCAGCAAAAAGATATCAAAATGGGCCATTCCTGACCACGTTCTAGAATTCGAAGGAGACGAAGAAAATGAAGAAGAATACATCAACGGAGCATGGTATTCCCCAGGAGAAGAGAAATTCTGGAAAGAAGTGCGAGACCTAGAAGACGAACAAAGAACAGAACGAGTATTTGTTTGTTCTTCAGATGGTACGAACACTGAGTTCCACAGAAACAAACCTGGAGAACTCCTCTACGTTGAAAAACAAGAAGAAGGCTAGAAGGCCTACGAAATCAACGCTACGGCACACCACGAAAGCTGGTACTACGACCAGAAATTCAACGAAAGAACGGACGAAGAAGCGGTACCGGAAGACTACAAAGAGTTTGCTGATGTCTTCAATAAACAGCAATCGGAACGAATGCCGACCAATAAACCATGGGATCACCACATCGATCTCAAAGAAGGATTCCAACCAGAGAAGTCGAAGATCTATCCATTGTCGCCAAAGGAACAAGAAGAACTCGACAAGTTCCTCAATGAACAATTACGCAAAGGATATATCATCCCCTCCAAATCTGAACAAACCGCGCCATTCTTCTTTGTCGATAAGAAAGACAGTAAATTCCGACCAACCCAAGACTATCGATACCTCAACTCTTGGACTGTCAAAAATAACTATCCTCTCCCCTTAATCCCTGAACTCATTGATAAACTTCGTGGTGCAAAGGTATTCACAAAAATGGATTTACGATGGGGCTTCAACAACGTCCGCATAAAAGAAGGAGACCAATGGAAAGCAGCCTTCAAAACGAATAGAAGCAGCTTCGAACCAAAGGTCATGTTCTTTGGACTTGTAAACTCACCAGCCACATTTCAGACGATGATGAACACCATCTTTAAAGACTTCATCGATGCAGGAGTGCTAGAAGTCTATATGGACGACATCCTCATCTTCACTAAATCGAAAGAAGGACACCAAGAAATTGTCAAACAAGTACTTCAGCGACTACAAGAGAACGATCTATATCTCAAGCCGCAGAAGTGTTTCTTTGAACAAGACAAGGTCGAATATCTTGGAATCATCATATCGGGAGATGGAGTACGCATGGACCCTAAAAAGGTACAAGGAGTAAAAGATTGGCCAACGCCAACAACGGTTAAACAACTCCAAAGCTTCCTCGGGTTTGCTAACTTTTACTGACACTTTATTGAAGGCTTTTCTAGGATTGAAGGACCGCTGCACAAACTCCTGCAAAAAGAGAAGAAATGGGACTGGGAAGCGCAACAAGAAGAAGCCTTCCAAAAGATGAAAACAGCATTAACCACTGAGCCGATACTCGCCTACCCCGACCCGACAAAACCCTTACATGTAGAAGTTGACGCATCAGGATATGCTACTGGAGGTGTGCTGAGCATGCTATGTGATGATGATAAATGGCACCCTTGTGCCTACATCTCCAAAAGCTTGAATGATGTCGAATGCAACTACGATGTCCACGATCGAGAAATGCTAGCGATCATGCGAGCATTATACGAATGGAGACACTACCTGGAAGGAGCAGATGAAAAGATCGAAATACTAACCGATCACAACAATCTGAAATATTTCATGACACAACAGAAACTCAACTGTAGACAAGCACAGTGGTCTCTAGAATTGTCAAGATATCATTTCAATCTCAAGCACCGACCCGGGAAACAAAACCAAAAACCTGATCTCCTCTTGAGACGCGAGGACCTTAAAACGGGGGAAGATGATAACAGAGATAGGATTCTACTGAAACCTGAATTTTTTGCCATTAACGCTTTAAAACAGGGCCACACGTTGATTGCAGCAGAAGAACAGGAAATCCTCAAGAAGGTCAGATGAAGCAAAGAGTACGACGAGGCAGTGGTAAAAGCAGTAGAAGAGTTGAAAAGGTTGCCGACAAAAAGATTACGATCAGAAGAATGGTCGATGGAGCAAGACTTGGTCCTGTACAGAGGAAAGGTCTACATTCCCAATGATCCAGAACTCCGACGAAAAATCACCAAGCTATACCACAAATCACCAATCACCGGCCATCCAGGAAAGTGGAAAACCATTGAACTCATCACGCGAAACTACTGGTGGCCCGGACTCACAAAATACATCGACTCTTACATCAAAGGTTGCGACACCTGTAACTGATCTAAAATCATCCCCGAACAACCTTTAGGAAAACTACGACCTAATCCTATCCCTACTAGACCATGGCAAGATGTGACCATAGATCTTGTAGTCAAACTCCCCGAAAGCAAGGGATACGACTCGATCATGGTAGCCGTCGACAGACACGGAAAGAGAGCGCACTTCATCCCTACCAACGAAGAACTTTCATCTATTGAAAGCACTAATCTCTACCTAGAAAACGTCTGGAAACACCACGGACTACCCGAATCCATCACTTCAGATCGAGGACCACAATTCGCCTCGAATCTTATGAAAGAACTCAACAAACGACTTGGCATCAAAACCAAGTTATCTACCGCATACCACCCACAAACAGACGGACAGACCGAATGGGTCAACCAAGAACTCGAACAATACCTTTGAATGTTCATCAATCACCGACAAGACGATTGGGCTGATTGGTTACCAATGGCTGAATTCGCCTACAACAACAAAATTCATACCTCTATGCAACAAACCCCATTCTTTGTAGAAACTGGACGACATCCTCGAATGGGTTTCGAACCACTTAGGGAATACAAGTCAGAAGAAGCGAAAGAATATGCAGAAAGGATGAAGAACATACATGAAGAAGCGTCAAGTGCATTGGTCAAGACAGCCGATGAAATGAAGAAGTATGCAGATAGGCGCAGAAAGGAGGCGACGGAGTACAAAGAAGGAGATTTAGTATGGTTAGAGGCAAGCAATATCGATCAGAACAGACCGTCCAAAAAGCTAGCTGACAAGCGACTCGGGCCATACAAAATTACCAAGAAAATCAACCCGAATGCTTACAAACTCGACTTACCTAGACACTTCAAAATTACCAACAGTTTCAACACATCAAAATTACGACCATACCATCCCCCCACTATTCCAAACCAACAATGACAACTGCAGAGACCGATAGAAGTAGAAGGAGAAGAAGAGTACGAGGTAGAAGAAATTGTCGATTCGAAGATCCATTGAGGAAAACTCCAATACCTTGTCAAATGGAAAGGCTACACTACGGAGCACAACACATGGGAACCCGAGACGAACCTACGAAACGTGAAAAAAAAGATCGATGAGTACCATCGAAAACATTCCAATGCCCCTCATCACATCTGATCTACCACTTACAAAATCAATTCCACCACCTTCAAAGAGATTCCTTTTCGACTGCTTGAGACCTTAACTGATTTCCAAGCTACTATCGATGAGGCTAG
>QLPF01000251.1:0-10952 GCA_003314045.1 Hygrophorus pudorinus
ACAGTTACCTTTGAACCCTCAATGAGATACGGCATATTATCCATTCCCGATTCTTCGTAGAAATTGGTCCAAGACCCTTTGCCAACCCCAATGATGACCAGGGGTCGGACCCAGGGCACTCGGTCTGGTGCAATCAGGACCATGTCAAGTGGGCGGGCAGCGGGGGGAGGATGTTCCACCACAGACGATCCGCTTGCACTCGTCGATGGCCTGCCAGGAGGAATTACGGGATCAGGAAGCTGAACTGCAGGCGGTCCACCTGCACTTGACGAAGACGGCTCGCTAGAAGCAAGCAATCTCACCGCTGGCCCTATGTACCGGCCAGCGCGACGGTCCCAATATTGAGCCCAGGACGATGAGAGGATGCAGTGCTTGTTGAATGGTGGGTTCTCTTTCGCAGAGAAGGAGTCGTCGAAATGGGGGGCAAGGGGAGACTTGCCTTGCCGGGCACGCAGGTCGTACCGGCTAGCTTGTTCAACCAGCGTTCCAGACGTGAAAGAAGGCGCTGTGAGACGTGGGACATTACGGTTGTCGAAGACGTCCCTTGATCGCCCTCTAGGAAAGTCGGTGCCGGGTTTGTAGTCGTGCACTATGAAACAGGGCACTTGTGCACGAATGAGAAGCCAAAGGGCCATCTCCTCATCCATCCCGTTCAGCCAGACGTCTATGAGTCGATCGTCAGCTGGAGGGATGGCTGTCTTGCGCAATTGTTGGAGGTCGGGGGGCCAAAATTCCACCATTTTCTTCGCCATTGTGATCCATGCTGCCTTGCTCTTGAGCCCCCTCTGGATATATGTGGCCCAATCGACAGCATACTCAAATGTGATGACCTTGCATAGATGGTCGACATCCGACGGTGTGGGGAAGGTGGGGATGTCGTCTTCATATCCTATCCTCGCATCGACTACGGATAGCTTCAAGAGCTCCTTGATCCTGTCGTCGAGTCGTGAGGAAAGTGCAGTGACCTCTTGTATGAATGGTTCCACAAGGAACCCCCTACATGCATCTGACTGTCCACGTGGATCGGAAAGCAGGTAAAATCTCCAGACTCGGTAGATTGGGATGGAGTCGACGCAATCAAGGTCTGGGAGACAGATGAAAGTGAGCCAAGGCTGATCCGGCTTATAGTGCTGGGGGGAGACGGTCGGGTCAAACATGCCTAGATCCCCATCGAAGCGCCTCTGGTGGGGATCGGAGTGCTGTTCCAACGTGTACTTGTTTTCAAGCATGACCCTGGGGTAAAATGGCATCCGGATTGAATTGGGAGACCAGAGCTCCCACCGGTGAAAGTCGCTACCGCTTCGCATTTCCACATCGCGCCCGACATACCTCGAAAATGGGGGCAGTGTAAAGTGGAAGGAGTCGTCCGTCGGCGGCATACAATCATAACCACGAAAAGACTGCAAATGTGGGAGGCGATAGAAGGTGGATTCATTTGTAACGGTCAGAGGCATGATGTGTGAGAGGGAGAAGAAGGTGTCAACGGCTGCGAATAACGTGCCGCGAACCTAATATGTGATGGGAGAAAGAAAGAAAGTGTCAACAGCTGCGAATAACACGCTGCGAGCCTCAGGTGTGTGGTGAGAGAAGGAAAGTGTTGACAGCTGCGAAACTAAAAACAAGTAAGAATATGTAATTGTCAAAAATGAACAGTAACAGTTTGTCAAAAATACACACCAGTCACCCAACAGCTGGGAGTAACGCGTTGCGAGCCTGCTGTAGGGGGAGAGAAGGCGAGTGTCAACAGCTGCGTATAACGCGCTGCAAGCTTGGTGTGTGTGAGAGAGAGAACGGAGAACTTGAAGAAGGTGTCAACAGCTGCGAATAACGCACTGTGAGACTGATGATGTGTGTGTGTGAGATAAGAGAAGGCAAGTGTCAACAACCTGAGACTCGGACGTGGTGAGAGAAGAAAAGAAAGCCTCAACAGCGGCAGATAACGCGCTGTGAACTCAGCCTGGCTCCCACTGCTGGACTCACTGGCACCACAACATAATAGGCTGACTTCCGAAGTCGGAACAAAACACATGGCTCACTGAATGATGCGTAGACAATGTACCAAATTGAGAGTAGTAAAGCTGATACATTGTTGCCGCCACCAGTTACAGCATTCTCCGAGTCCTCAGGTTTTTGTTGTATTATAGATATGACATACAGGACATGAGATAGATTACTAGTATTGGGCTGCGAGTGGGCCGGCACTGCAGAGCCAGAAGTACATGGTTGGGAAACAAATGTATTAAACGATCAGCAAATCCATTGGTATACTACTATGGACGAGTCCTTTTGAATTCTTGTCATTCTAGCTTTTTTTGCACTATCATGATTGCTAGAGTAGTCTCTTTTCGGAATTCTGTTGGACTCAGAATTCACTGTATACTATAGTATTTGCCAGTCTTGAAGTTACGTATAAATTCAAAATGTATATAAAATTTGATGTTGGTGCTGAAGTTCTGGCGAAATTTTCAAATAAATTGATCAAATATTCTATCAAGTGACTTTCAATCTCATCCCTTGATTTTCCTAGCAACTTGACTTCATCCCACGATCGAGTTCCAACATTGAACTTGAAAGTCCCCACCGTGACCGTCACATGTGTGAATCCTGCTCTCACTGCGGCCAGCTCGCAGCGCGTTACAAGTAATCGCAGCTGTTGACCGGATTGATCCGGATAGCTACCTTCATACCTTTACTCTAAGCGGCTCGACACAGTGTGTATCTTCACAGCTGTTGACTTACTGCCTACACCGGTACTGGACCTGGGTCTGACTTTTAACCAAATCGCTACGCCCATTACTCACAAGGAATCACGGGGCATTATCCATGTGGCCATTGAACTCCTACTTCAAGTCTCACCAGCCTGGTGAGTCCTTTCCTTCTGCTCGAGTCGTCATACCTGTTTACTTACGAGAAATCACACTGTTAGCTTCCGCTGTTGAACTATCTACACCGGCCTTGTACTGGACCATCCTCCACTCCTATTTACTTACGAGGAATCGCAGCGCATTATCTACGCAGCTGTTGACCATCTTCCATTCCATTTACTCACGAGGAACCGCAGCGTTATTCACCACCCGGTTTTCATTTCAGTTCACAGCGCGTTAATCGCAGCTGTTCATCGGATTAACCTATTCACTCACAAGGAATCGCAGCACGTTATTCACAGTTGGTCCGAGTCCGGGTCGGTCCTTGCACTTCTCTTCAGCACATGCAGGCAATATGGTCTGCATGTGTTCCCTGGGCAGTACAATCCGGGGAATTGAGTTGTGGCCAGTGCTACCTGCCATCTTGGCACATCTCTTCACCACATGCAGGCGATATAGTTTGCATGTGTTCCCCGGGCAGTACATTCCGGGGAATTGAGTCATGGTAGCCGCTGCCTGCTGCCAGCCCCACTGCAACGCCATTGCCTGCTGGTTCAGCCCCGCCTTCACCACCCGCCTGCTTCACACAACATCTTTTGGATTTCTCTGAGAAACTTGCTTCCTTGTGACCTCTGCCCACCTCTGCAGCCCCGCTTTGATGAGCCGCCCACGGTCCCTCGTCTCCTCACCGCCCACGCACGCCGGCCTGGATCCAAGCCCCTCCTCCTGCCTGCTTTGTCAATCAGGAATCAACCCTGGGTCCGAGTGGGCAAGCAGGTGATATGATTTGGGCCTGCCCAGTGTAGATTTCATCTTACATCAACCAAGGATGCTGGACCGAAGTTATCCAGACCGCAAGCGTATCGACGAGCTAGAACGTGAGAGGGGCATCAAGCATGAACGTGAGAGGGGCATCAGGCATGAACGGGAATGGAGCAAACGTTACCCGAACGTCGTGCGACCCACTTCCAGCCTTGGGAGCACACAGCCATGCCACTTGTCCTGACTCTACACAATCACATGTACACACTAATCACGGTGGGCTCCAAGGGCGTCATTCTGCCACACCCTCTCCGAGTTCACCGAATACCTCGCTCGCTAGTCAGGAGTTTGTGATAGAGCAGACAGATGAAATGAGGCACGATGTCAAACATCAACTTGAACAGAATTTTGTCACACGTGCATTCCCATTCCCATTCTCCAGAATCTCGAATGAATCGTCTGCACTAGCAGAGATTGCCAGGAAGTCAAGAACGAGGGGCAGATGTGGTCCCAGGCAGGAAGTGCAGGAGGAGAGCCAGGACCTTCCAGAGCGGATTAAGAAGTCCATGGGACCCTTTAGAATCATTTTGAAATCCCCAGGCTATGCAAACGAATCATTTGCGATGGCAGAGGCGTCCGGAACATCGAGATCGAAGGAAAGTGTTGCAACGGAGCCAAAAAAAGGGATGAGGAGGTCGTCGTCCATTGGACCAGTGCAGGGACCTCAAGGGGCCATCGGGGACGACGTAGGAACGACCGGAATGAACCAGAGAAGTCGCGTGAACACACTGTCATGTGCAATGCGTCCCGAAAGCCCAGAACAAGGAAGAGACTCGCATAAGTCCATACAGCCAAAGATATTCAGATCACTGATGTCTTGAATATAATCGTGGCACAGAAGCTGAAGAAGAAGCTGCAGGAAGCTTCCAGGGACATTGGGCAAGCATGCAACAGGGATAGTGTCGTGGCAAGATGCTTGGCGGCTTCAACTCTTCTACGATCAAGTCCTACCTTTCCAAGACCTGGGGTTTAGGGTCCTTGTGAGTGGATGGGTTCCATTATGCTTGGAACAATCCCCCAGCCTAGCTTCTCATGTGTGCATTGCCCCTCTAGTTCACCATCCGACTCTAAATAACTCTCTTTCTAGTGGGGGGAGGTGCCAATAGTCCTGAGAGTGCAGACAGCTCTCCCCTTATGCAATCAACTGAGGACATTGGCTCGATACAAGGTGACGGGAACGAGTACAGAGTAATGTACTGTTACAATCGCAAGGTCGAAACACTGACCGGCAGAGGGCCAAAGCACACGAGAAACGACAAGGACGTGAGAACGCACCCGCCGCAAGTCGTGCTCCACCCCACACCGGATCAAGGCACCTAGGGCCGATTCTGAGACTGCCAACATGCCAGTCCAAGGGCACGCCATTAGCCCAAGAAACCCGTACATGGAATGGCAAGCCCATGCACCGTGCCATGTCATGGACATAGTGAGGGACACAGGTAACCCCCGGGTACTTTTGGCTGTACCCGTACCCGTACCCGTCAAAAACCCGTACCTGCCACCAAGGGTCCATGTACAGTCGCAGGTATGGCCATTTCGACCCGGGGTACACCCGTACCCGTACCCATGGGCAGGTACCCGCGGGTATCACACATCATATGCATAATATATTCTATATAATTTATCTACATAAAATATACATACACCATCTCGCGTTTGAAGCGAGACGGCAGGTGGGGGTGTGAGTGACAAGGTCAGGGTGGATGACGTGGCCAGGGGGTGACGAGGCATAGGGTGGTGTGGTAGGTGACAAGGACGACGTGGCCGTCTCGCGTTTGAAGCGAGACGGCGGGTGTGGGTGTGGGTGATGAGGCGGGATAGTGGTGGTGTGGTTGAAGAGCGTGGGGGTGGGATACGTGGTAGGTGGGGCCGGGTGGGTGAAAACAAACACCCCGCGCTCTGTTGAAGAGCAAGGGGGTGGGATTGGTGGTGGATCGCATGGGGGCTGAGGTCGAAGTCAAACGCCCCGCGCTCTCTTGAAGAGCGTGGGGGTGTGGGGGGCCGAAGTCGAAATTGAACACCCTGCGCTCTCTTGAAGAGCGTGGGGTCGGTTCTGGTGGTGGTGGTGGGTGCCACGTCAGACATGTTGTTTCGCGTTTAACCACAAAATTCACCTATATATATATACAGTATATTAATAAGTTATAGCTTGAAAAGTACTTACCTTGTTTGCCCGCGGTTACCGCTTTCTTCAGCAGTTGGTGAGTCTGGGGGCTGAGTTTGAACTCAGTGGCTGAGGCTGAGTATGGGCAAAAATCACACACCCGTGGCTTGAACAAAATACAAAAGCTCGTCAACCCCTTCAAATTAAAACTATACATTCTATATAGTTACTGAACTTGCTTAATGTATATATATTTAAGTGACAGGTCCATATATGAGTGACGGGTCTGACCTCACGGGTACGGGTTTTTGCTGCGTACACATATCTGTACCTGTACCCGCACCCGTAGAAATACCAACACATAACCCGCGGGTATACCCCTACCCGTGTCCTTCACTACATGGACACGATGGCAAATGAATCACCTGGATGAAAGCGCACCACCACAAATCACCAGTGGAGAGCACGCAGCAGTGCCAATGCACGCTGGCGTCCATCACCCACGGGATATGCACAGTGGGGAGCACGCAATGTCATACCAGCCCATTCGGAGAATTGGAGAACACGTAAAATGATGTACCCAGTCAGTTCCCAGCACCCAAAACCCACTGCCATGATTCACAGTCAACAGGCAACGCTGTCAAGGCCGAACACGACAAACAAAGGCAACCACTTACCTTCCAACGACGACATTCGATCGAGAGGGAGAATGGCATCATAGTTGTGCCGAACATCGTCAGAACTAACTGGCACATCATGGAAATGAAGAACGCACCCCAATGGACCTTAGAAATAAGACCAGTAACGTCGAGCACGATGCAGAAAGCGCCAGCTGAGAACGATATGCGATGTACGGGGGATGATGGGGATGATGAGCTGGCAGTTGTGGGTCATGCTGATGATGTGAGGGTTGTTCTGTGAAGTGAGTAAGGATCTTTCATAATGTTTCTAGATGCTACCTGACTGCTCTCAACACTTGCTGGGCTTGCTAAGACGTGGAGTGTGATAACTCTATTCTCCCCCTCAGACTGCACATCGTCGATGACACTGGTGTCGTCTCCTTTGTCTGGGGTGTATAGGTTCATCTTTACTTCCATTCTAGCCTTCTCGGGTTTCCTACCGGCATGTAGAACGATTGCTGGGGTGCTAATCTCATTCTCCATCACCCATGATTTCCAGCGTCAAAGTATGCACCAAGGACCTTCCCAACTCGATTAAGGACCTCCAAGAACCTCAAACGAAGTGCTCATACAAGCAGGAATCCACATCACTAACAATCCAACCCTCACAACAACA
Source organism: Hygrophorus pudorinus (assembly GCA_003314045.1). Classification (NCBI taxonomy): domain Eukaryota; kingdom Fungi; phylum Basidiomycota; class Agaricomycetes; order Agaricales; family Hygrophoraceae; genus Hygrophorus; species Hygrophorus pudorinus. The sequence continues at coordinate 7,087 of QLPF01000251.1, forward strand.
ACACCAATAGAGCCACCACCGGCAGAACCACAACAACCACATTAACACGATGCCAGGAGCAGCAAGGGAAGTATGAGGACAAGGGACCACAGCTGAGGGTGGTGCTTCCACCCTCAGCTACGTATAAGTAGGTGCATTTTTGTTTATAATCGATGATAATCTTGCTAACCACATGAACGACAGTGTTGTCTACCATCCAAACGCAAGTGATAGGCGAGGCGGCATCACTAATGTGTCCACATTCATTACTACCAACAGCACAACGACGACGCCAACGCGTCACCCCCACACCCCACCATCTCCTACCACCACCACCCACTCACGACGCCGCCTACGCATCACCACCACCACCACTACCCATTTACAACACCCCGGCATCACGTCGGGGTGCATTTTTATTATAGGATCTTACTAACTACTTTTCAAATGACAGGGAGAAGGCCCCTTGCATATAAAAGCAAAGGGGCGCATCATCACCACCACCACCACCACCACCACTCACTTACAACAACGCCTGTGTGTCCCCACCACCCACCTCACGATGACGCTGATGTGTCACAACCTCCAAGACATACCATCATCCCCCGAATGGTGAGTTGTGGGACAGCAGGGGAGGAGGAGCGGCGGCGGAAGAGCAGGAGCAGGACTCACAAAAGCAGTATGAGGGCATTGTGCATGAGCATGATGCCCTCATGTTCTTTTTTCTTCTGAATTATCTATATGATCTATTCACTGCACCTCGTGACCATGCACACCTCAGATTACTAATCTGAGGCTAAATCAAGTCCTGTCACGGTTGAGACTGATAATGATGATCTGATAGCATTCTGTGAAATAACTAGAGCTATATAACAATCCAAAGATAAAGAAGGCCTGCAAACCTGATAATAAATGATAATTTCCTGAAATAATCAAAATCATGTATTAAACAATGATGTTGTGATTGGGGAGTGAGAAGCTACAAGATCTTGAATAGAGGACCTACACAATCTGGGACAATAATCATCACTGTGGTTGTAACTGCATGTAACCGATGGCCCAATCCCTGAAAGCCTGGTGAAAAGTGACAAATCTCAGAAATAATGGCAGCCCAGTTGTGACTGCATGTAACCCATGGCCAAACTCTTGCATACGATATGATCATGTGCTCAAATAATTAAATGTGTGAACATGGTAATACATTGCTGTCCTGCAAGACTGTGACTGCAGGAAATGATATCTTGGCAGAATAATTTCATCTGGATTGTCATGGCTAATAATCCATGGCCAAGCTTCTGTCGGACTTGAAAAAAATGGCATTGAAGTAAACTAATTACAGGTTTATTGCAATCCCCTGTAGCCATGGCAAATCTCCTGCAAGGCTGGTAAAAAATGGATAATTTATGAAATAATTCTCCTGTTAAAATAACCACTTGTAACAGATAGCAAATCTCTTGCAAGGCTGGTAAGAAATGAGAATTTTCTGAAATAATTCCCTTTCAAGATAACAACTTTTTTGCATGGGAAATCTCTTGCAAGCCTGGTAATAAATGAGAATTTTCTGGAATAATTTCTCTGTCAAGATAACAACTTGTAACACATGGTCATTCTCCTGCAAGCCTGATACAAAGTGGACATGTTCTGAAATAATTTCTGTCTCATTTTAATCATTGATAATCAAAGGCCAAACACTTGGAAGCCTGATACAATATGAGAATGTTCTCAAATAATTAATACATATTGTAATTGCAGCTCAGAAAGTGAAATACTGATTATATGATTGTAAGGCCAGTTATGGCATTACAGATGGTTAGCAGTCTGCTGACCAATTGTCAACTCTGCCTGGATATACCAGGGTCCCCCTGATTTCGTGATGGATGTTGGGAGGGCCCCGCCACCACCTTGTCGTCAATCCTGGGAGCAGTCTCCACTTCACCTTCACCCACTCTGTCTGGGCCTGCTGATGTGCCATCCCTCAGTGGCGTCCCGAACCCGAATCCTTCCTCCATCACCTTCGGTTTCTTGATGCTCTCTTGCCCCTTACCATTCCCTGCAGCCAGGACATAGAAACACAGGCTCTTGTATGCCTGCTGCATCGCCGACTGTTGTGCCTCCAGGTATTGAATCCTGGCCAGGAGAGATGGGATCAACAGGTTGATGTCAGGGTAGTGGGAGTACTCGGTAAACAAGTTGACCGGCCTCATCTCAACACAAAATTCTGTGGTCATCACATGTGAGTAAAAATTATCAGGGAAGAACATTTCACTCACCTGATGTGTCTTCCTTGTTGCCTGCACTCTTGGCCTTGGACTTGGACTTGGCCTTGGATGGTCTAGGCGTCACAACCTTCGGCACCCGACCTGACTGATGTTTGGGTGCCGGTGTCTTTGGTACCTTGCCTGCCTTTGCTATCTGTTTCTTTGTGGCGACAGGTTGGCTTCTGGATGTCGTCAGCTTGGCCTTGGATCAATGACTGGTAATGGGGGAGGGGGGAGTGTCGACATCAGTGATAGCAGTATTGTCGACATCAGTCTGCGTTCGTGCCGGGGTGGTGGGCCTGACACTGCACCGGGTTGCTGCTGTGGTTTTCAGGCGACGCACAAAGAGCAGGCACTTGACCTTGCTCTTGTTGCACCCCCTACACACCTGCCCCAGGACAACAAGACACACCCCACCCCCTGTTGTGTGTAATGGGGGCAGGGGCCTGAAGGGATGTTGTTGTTCACTACTCCCTGCTCGACATTTCGGGACCTTTTGGTCCTAGGCTTCTTCACCGGCCTCTCTGTCTCTTCTTCAACCTCTTCCTCCATTGGCCTTTTCCCTTTTCCTTTCTTCGCAATGTGTCCCTTTGACCCCTCTGCATCTTTCTCTGCTGTCCCCGTCATCTCCTTCGGCTCTTTTGGTGTCTTCAAGACCGACATCGTCTCAGTCTCCTCCTCGGTCGTCTGCTCATCAATGCACACCATCTCTCTCTGCTTCCCTTTGGCCTTCTCTGACATCTTCATGATGATGTCCTTGTCGTCCCTCTTGTCTTTCTCTGTCTGCACCTTCTCCTCTTCCTTCTTCTCTTGGACTTCCACCCTCTCTGAGTCTGGGCCAGCTTGAGGAGTGTCAGCCTTCCCCTCCTCCATCTTCATGGCAGGCATGGCCATCAATGTGTCACGGCTGTCCTCGGTGGCTGAGGCAGGTGGAGTGGAGGCCGCGCTGCCTTCCAGCCACTTGTCACTGCCTGCATCGAAAACCAGCATTCACGATCGGGCCCAGTAATGTGCACCAGTCACTATCCTGGGATTGCGCCAGGAAACAGAGGTGAAGTCCATCATTTTGTTGTCCTTGCACACCTGGACCAGGGCCGTGCACACGCTGAGGGTGATCCTCGGTACATACAGATCGTGATTGTGGTGTATGGACATGTCCCTGATGAGGCCCTGGACGTGTTTCTACAATTGACATCAGAACAAATGCAATATTCATAACATTTCTGACTCACAAATTCAATCCTCAACATATTTTGTAGCTCCTGCTCCTGCTTCTTGCCCACCAGCGACCAGCCTTGTCCATTGGTGCACATACTTGTGTAGATGCTGTTGGTTGCCTTCTATGTGGAGTGTTGGGTGATTTGGGTGTCCTGTGATACATGAGTGGGCCATATCGACTGTAGTGAGCAGTGAGGAGTGAGTGGTGAGGAGTGAGTGGTGAGTAAGTGGCTTTGAGGGGATTGTGACAGTGCCAAGAAAGGAACAATTACCCGACAAAAAAGAAATTCAACATCAAATCATGTGACCACTTCCACATTTTATCTATCAGGACTCATCATTGCCCATTACTGCTACCAAAACCCTTGATGCAATGCAAGTCCTACAATCAACCTCAGCCTGTAAGTCTCT
>QLPF01000251.1:11064-22467 GCA_003314045.1 Hygrophorus pudorinus
GCAATGCAAGTCCCGCAATCAACCTCAGCCTGTAAGTCTCTCTTTCTGCCGCCCAGTTCATGCAGCTGATGCCCAACGTCCACAGAAAGCAATGCTTCCACCTCAAAATGAGTCCACTTCCTTTTGGATGACTCGGACTCAAAATGGACTAACATACCATCACTGGCCGCAGCCGATGTGAAATCATTATGTGAGTGCCATTAAAGTGTCATCATTGTAGCCGTTAAAAATATAAACCTTCCAGATTCGGCACACAACTTTGCATGGGCCGATCCTCGTCCCGCTGACCCCATGGTCATCAATGTAGATGCTGAAGATGACAATGATTTCGGTTTCGGTGACCCAGCTGGTGCATTGTGTGTTCACATTATGGATAAATCAGTGCTTATATCTGTCTCAGCCACTCAGACCATCAATGATGAAGATGATGACGATTTCAGTTTTGGTGACCCAGCTGGTGTGTTGTGTGTCCACATTACGAATGAATCAGTTCTTACATCTGTCTCAGCTGCTCAGACCATCAATAATGAAGATGACAACAATTTCGGTTTCGGCGAACTGTTGCAACCGCCAGGTGAGTTTTTCATGTTAGGGGCAGGAAGTGTTCTTACATTCCTCTCAGGTACTCCTGGAAGCAATGATATCGACATGACACTGGATGAAGATGATGATGACTTGTTGTTGTGGCCGCCTGTCAGAGGTCCGGCCCTGCCCAACAATAAAGAGGCTGATGATGACAACAATGATGATGACATGTCGTTGGAACCCCCGATAACTCATCGGGACACTGTTTTGGATGTCTATTCTGAATATGAAGAGGACGATAACGATAACAACAACTTGTTGTTGGAACCCCCGTTAAGTCATCGGGGCACTGACCTCCAGGATCCCCTACCAAGGCCAGGCATACACCCCTTCCATAACCTCCCACCACTTGTTCGGGATGTTGATGCCAAATATCTGGCCGAGACAGCTTTGCTGCAGGTGTCAGACGCCCACTACATTCAAACCGCCTTGCTCGTGCAAGACATGGATCAGTCCCAGCAAATTCTATGGGTCCAACAGCAGGCAATGCAGCAAATCAACAATCTGATCAGGAGGTGCAGAGAGGTGGAGGAAAAGAAGGAGAAGCATAAGGGCCCACATACCAGATACATATAGAGATGTAGCATTATAATTTTATACCATCACAACCTGATTCCCCCAAAACCTGAGTCTAGCAGATTAAGTGGATGCTGATGCATAGTCAGCAAATGACCGAGCTGAGAGAAAGACATTAACATGTTCAGGGGATGATTTATGTGAGGACCTTGTGTGGGGAAGATAGTGACAACGATAGCAGCTCAGGTTAAGAGACAGTGGCGGTTAGATCTGCTCAGCCAGCTTCATCGATCAATACATACCGAGGCTGAAGCATTGACATCAGCAGATGCATCTCCAACAGAAACGGACCGATCAGCTGACCCATCTCCCAGGAGAACATTCAACTCTAATGTAAATATGACTCATCTGACAACCCATCTGCAGGGAGATACATTGATCTTGGGTGTTTTATTTCTAATGGGAAAATGGGTTTTCGGCCAACTCATCTTATACATTATCAACCTATTCATCACCCTCAATGTCAGCCGATCAATGTCTAATAAGACAGTGACACATCGGCCGATCCATCTTCAATGACAAACAGAAATATCAGCCCACCTATTGGAATGAATCTGTGGACATGTTAGTAGAGTGTGTGGGCACTGATGCTGAGCCAAGCTGAGCCAATTGAGACTGTAAATGCAAACATATGACAACTTACACTGGTGAATTCAGTACACAATTACTGTGGTTGCACTTCATACTGAGATAGGGATATGATGATGCATTATCATTGGGGTCTTGGAGTGGGCCACACATATGTCTATCAAACAATAGTGTTGCCTACTGCCGTGGAGAGTCACAATGAGGTTGAGGAAGAAATTCACGATAACAATGAACTGGGTGAGCCCAATGGAATTGATGGAAGGGTACAGTCCCCCGGTCGGAGTGATGGCGAGTCGAGCTATGAAGATTGGGATGACAGCAAAGTGAGAAATTCTGAGGACACAGATGATAGATATGGAACGAGTGATGACAACGAACTAGATGCCATGGAGGATATGTATCCTTTCAGACTCCAGTAAAAAACCAATAATTTATACAGATCACATCACCTAGATCATTTGAACAACGACAGCAACCTAGATGCTATGAAGGATATGTATCCTTTCAGACTCAAGTAAATAAATACATATATAAGCAGATCACATCACCCAGATCATTGATATCTACATCATAAAAGATGCCCAACCACAATGCCAACTCACTGCACAACCATGGCCTCTGACAGGAACACACCTCCCGCATCTGTTTTAGGGCGTTGCAAACACGACAATGCCCTCCAACTTGGACCTAGGAAAAAAGTGCAAGTTCTATACATTGATGATGTTGCCTGAACTGACTTCAACTGCAGTTGTGTGACTGATCCGCTCGTCCATCATGGCCGACATTTTGGCTGCACTATTCATGTGTTGTGAAGTGTTTATGCCTTGCTGACCAATGGGCTTCTCCGAGAAGTAGAACTTGCCAGCCAGAACAATGAGTCGTTTACTGCCAAGTAAGTTTCATTGTATGGTGGCCAACATACCTATTGACAGCAATATCTTCAGGGAGCATAGGGAGCATCGTGTATACAAACAACTTCTCCAGACAATACCAGGCCTAGAGGAACGGCTCGTACAAGGTTCTGAGGAGGATACCGTGCACATCACCGAATTAGTATGTTGATTCCTTATTATGGCACTATCACAATCTGAGGGAATTTTGGATTCATACATTCAAAAGGGTGCTTCTAGTGCAAGGTCTGATGACACGAAAAGCTTGAAGAGTGTTGTTTTAGACTGGATCACTCCTCAAGACCAGGTTCTCAATCCCCCACTGTCTCATAACGTCAAGACAGATCATGGATTCCATCATGATTGTACTGGGGCATTGCTGTGTCTGGCTGGATTGGATTGGATGAATAATGAGTAAGCCTTTATGCTTCAAAAATGCACTCGTTTGACAGAATCTAGGACAAAGGAAAAGCTCTGCAGTGGGGAGTTGATGGTTTCAGGCGATCAGTGGCCCACCTTTCTGTATCATGGGGACAACTATGACCCAGAAGATCCATGGAACGGTCTTTTTTGCAGCACTATACTTATTTCAGTGAATTCTGCCTTTATTTAATTATCTGAAATGCTGATCACATTCCAAGCATTTAAACATATATTTATGTCTCCAAGCTCTGTTGACAAAGAGCCCAAAGTGACTTGTTCAGGTAATGCTCGTATTCATGAGATAACACATGTGATGCTGGCTTCAATTGCTTACATTGCTACTCAGGTAAATTTTCGGTGGCTTAAATCCCCTGGACTAATCAAACATTTTTGCCTAGGTCCGCTTTGCATTGAGCTCTTTGCTGGTGTTTTCGAGAACAGATACAGCCACGGACTCGGAGCACTTTTACAATTCTATTTTGGATTTGTTTGATGATGTTGAGAAACAAGAAGAAGTGAATGATCTTGTGGTATAGTGGAACCGGTAAGGAATGCTCTGCTTTCTTTAATGAGCCTAGCTGAATCTCTAAACTCAGACAAATCTTCCCTAGTTACTCTTCAGCACAACGTCCCACCTGCAAGAATAGTGCCCTGGCCAGAATCAAGGAAAAACATGCAGCAGCGAAAGCAGCTGAGAAGAGCAGCAGGCGGCCATGATAAAATAATGTTTGGCATTACATAAATATAATCAATTTTGCAGGCAAAGATTGAGACTTCATGTTGAGATTTACCAATATTGGGGTCCTGCTCAAGGGAATATCTTTCTGAGAGCTGTAGCCATAAATATCATTCTGGTTGCTCTGACAGTTTCCACCAACCATAGCTAGTATTTTAAGAACATTTATTAATTGCACAAAGCTATCACCATGACATTGTACTGATATGGCAAGGCAACACTGGCAAATCTGAACATTACCCCAAATATATTGATTTGGATCTGTGAATAGTGCACAGTGAGTACACAGTTCTTAAATATTTCATTTCCACTTGTACTAGGGCTTTAATTAGCCCTACACAAGTTTATAGGCGAGCAAATGTGCTCACCCACCCACTCACCCCTTGCTGCCCTGTCTCATTGTGCCCTCTCCTCACCCTATCCCTGCATGTGTTGGTGGGCGACGTGTTCAGAGTTGTGGTAAAGGTGGGTGGGTGGGTGATGTGTTCTGTGTCATGGGTGGGTGACGCGTTCCGTGTCATGGGTGGGTGTCGTGTCTGGCGCTGTATTGGTAGGTGATGCGTTCAGTGTCGTTGTGGTGGGAGAGGTGGTGGAGTTAGTAGGTGGGCAACACGCCGGCATTGTCATAGGAGGAGAGATGATGGAGTGGGTGGGTGAAGGTGTTGTGAGGTGGGTGGTGGAGGCGGGGATGTGTTGGCATTGTTGCCAGGTGCGTGGCATTGTTGGGGACACATTTGCATCATTGATAGGCAGGTAGTGGAGGTGGGTCTGCGCTGTTGGCGTTGTTGTGAGGTGGGTAGTGGAGGTGGGCGTCATCTTCAGTACTTCTGAAGTGGTGCTGGTGCTGGCCCATCCAGCACCATCTAAAATACAACTATTAGCATAGATTACTGTAGTTATATTGACTTACTTTATCCTCAACGCTGTGCAACAGTGTCGAGTTCGAATTGTTGTGTTGCTGGCATTGTTAGTCTTTGTTTGGCTGACAACAAAAAAAATATGAAAATTCAAAAAACCTTTTGTTAAGGCTCAAATAAAATCGAAAAAATATGAAAAAATATGTACATATATGGAAGATACTACGCTACAATACCCGCACCAAAACCCATGTACCCGAGCCACGGGTACGGGTTGGGTACAGGCCTGAAAATTGTGACCCATACCTGTGATCCGCGCAGGTTTCAAAACCTGTGCCGATCACTATACATGCAGCATATGATGCTGCATACAATGAACCTCCTTGCTTGGTACAAGTGAGCAAGATAGGCCTAAAGCTTTCATTGCCTTCTTATAAGGGTGAGACAACTCAAGCCAAGTTCGAAAAATACCTTGCAGCCCTACTAAGGCACTTCAAAATATACCAGCTGCTAACTGCAAATAACAACCAATTAAGGGTAAACCTACTTGGTACTACCCTCATGGGTGCAGCAATAGAATGGTTTGAACAAACCATTGATACCAATGATGTAAATGCCGACATATGGACATTTGACAACGTAGTACAAGTGTTAAAAGAATGCTTTGTTCATCAATCCTCTAGCCAGGATGCAGCAGACAAGTTCGATGCATTAATGCAGAACAAGTCTACTGTAATAGAATCCTACAATTCTTTACAAGTGTTTGCCCAACACATGGTAGAATTACCAGATAAATATCACATTAGAAGGTGATTCCTAGTCAGTCTAAATGACCATATATCCAACAGGATATTAGAAAACAGCTATACAGCCGAACAATCTACTATAGATGACCTGCTAAGGGTTGCACAGCAGATAGAGGAAGCTTGTTCTTACACAAGCTGAGGAAAATCGAGTGCAAGCTCAACTAATACAAGCAAGCCCTCGACAAATAGCAGTAGTCTTATGGCTACTGTAACTACATATCAGCCTCAGAAACTGTCATATAAATCCAATGGATTTATGAAGAAACCGAATAGTTGGCCCTTTGTCAATAAAACCACTAATGGTCCAGCACCATTTAGCAAAGGACCTAATTGTTCTAATCAACAGCATACAGCTGCATCTGGGAACACCCAGGCTCCACCTGCAAAGCCTAAATTGACCGACAAGTCAAATTTGAGGTGTTACCGTTGTAACAGTCTCAGACACATAGTCCCCAACTGCCCTCACCTGGCACAACCTAGAGCACCAGTAGCTCAAATTATTGAAAACAATGATGAAGAAGACCCAACACTGGGTAATTCGCTTGAAGGCAAACAGTACGATCCTGAGTTGTACTCGGAAGAGGACATGGAAGTCCACAAGATCGATCCTGACCAACTGAATGGTCATGAACATGTTGAAAACATGGAAAACTATGTGGGCGATAGCTCAGATGGATATAGTCCAAATAACATGGGCTATCAACCCAACGAAGAGGAACAACACGTATCCTCATACACATCAGTGATAATACTACTTGAACCTCAGTATGAGGCACATGCATGCACAGCAAATACACTGTCTGATGCACCTCTCACAGTGTATAGGACGCAAGCATCGCACAAATCATTCCCTGGCAAACAGCCAGAAAGAAACTTTGAAAAGCCGCTCTCACTCAGCAGATATATTTATATCAACGGATATAAAGCACATGTCCTGATAGACACCGGCTGTACCACTGACATAGTATCCCTGGACTATCTAGCCACTATGGGTGAAATACCCTTTGAACTGGAAAACCCAGTAGGGCTGCAAATGGCAACCCAAGGCAATCGCTCTTGAATTAACTACGGCTATAGAGTCAAGCTAGAAATAGGCAACTTCAGTGCCAAACACTACATAGATGTAGCAAACTTAGACCAGTATGATATCACACTGGGATCAGGATTTATGTGCAAGCATAAGGTCATACTCAACTTCAGAGTCCTCGACATTCAGTTTCACAGTCTCCATTCCTCCTTCCTAAGTTCCACACAGCCTTCAAACTGCACATTTTTACTATCCTCCCCCCCCATCAGTTGTTCCTCTCGCTCTGTAGCCTTTGGGCCTTTTTGGCACGGCGTGTAGGGAAGTTTTTCTGATTCGGAAGGTGGAGATGGAGATGGGACAAGATACATTCCTTTGAAGGCTTTCTTTTTATCCCGAGGAGATGTTCCCGGGCGCTAGATTCTGGAATGTCGTGGGGAGTGTTCTGTTCCTCTACATTCTTCAGGCTCGAGAAAATTACTTCTCAATGTGTGCGGCCCTAGTGACAACCACCACTCTCCACAACACGCCAGCAATACGACCTTCTTCGCTGCTGGCGGCACCTTGTATTATACACCTTCAATTTGGAGAACAAAAGACGGCTTTGTGACACGTGCATATTTGCCCAAGTTCTTACCCTCTCCGATGTACGTGTTCTGCCCCAGTGTTGAGTGTCCGAGTCAGCCCTCACACTCCTGTAGGAATGATCCCCAGGACAGCAACCGCAACCCGCCTCTGATAACCCGCGAATTGCTCCCCAAGTCGCCTGGTTTAGCCAACGCTCACAGTATCAATGGGCCCGTCGTTTTGCTTTCCCCTTGCGAATGAAACACGCGCTGAAATGGGCTGAGGACAGCCAAGTCGGTGTGGGCAGAAAACCTCACATAAGGCGCAAGCTTGTATTGCCTGCCATCTTACGCCGACTCCCTCCCGACTGCCACAGAATCGCAGCTGTCCCTCTTGGTGGTGGTGCAGCGGCTTTCTCTGTTGTCGTTGCTACGAACAAGACGGCAGATGATCTGGCAAGGGCGGAGGATTTGGAGATGATACAAAATGTTCAGCAGGTTATGGGCGCGAGCCAGCCCCCAGCGTGGTATATCCGTCAAAAACCCTGGTGCGTTTCATTTGTTTATTTCGGCTCCACGCCCCGCTTTATCTTATGACATACTCTTCCAGATTCCATATTTTTCATGTGGACCTGTAGTTTTGTCATTTATTTGTTCTTATGTTATGCGAACGCGAAACTGCACTTCCGTTAGGCACATCGTCCATCATGCGAAATGTCCTCCCGTTTTGCCATCGGCGCCTTTCTCGTCTCCCTCTTCTGCTGTGTCTTCCCCACCGTCGGTCTCGTTATCTTCTAAGTTCAAACTCGTTCCCCATGCTCAACGAATATCTGTCTGAATACCCTTGTTGACCAAGCTCGGCCCACCACCTCTGATGTTGATGCCATTGCATTCCCCAGGCATGATAACGATGTGGTGGTCGGGTATTCACAAAACGAATATCAACGGCATCCCGTACCGTGGCGGTAAAGCCATGAATCACTGGTAGACGACGAGTTGCTCCATTTCCGTGGTAGGGATGAAGCAAGACCCGTGTCAGGTTTGCAATGTTGAATGCGCGGGCTTGCGTGCGTGGACACTACAGGAACTTCAAGTTCGGGCTATGACCGACTGTGGCCGAGGATCTTGCCCCACGAACCCAGTGGCCGGGGAGCGGTGGTAGTCCACTGACTCGCCGGTGGCTGGGTGCTATAAGGATGACTGTGGGAGGACGATATATGGTGCCGCAGTCGAAGAATTAGACGTATAAAGTCACCTAGCAAGACCGCCTCCCCACGTTGTTGGTCCAGGACTACTCCAAAAAGCCCCCATTCCAGATGGCATACTATGACCCTACGTGCCAAATAATAAAGCTTGCGCACGGTGGGGTGGTGGGTGCCTCGGGATGTCGTACTGCTCAGACTCTTGTCGGCTTCAATTTGCGAAAAAAAAAAAAGAGAGAGGCTAAGATGAGGTTTATTTGTCCTTGCAAGATTTTGGAAGGTAGAATGGATATACAAAAAAGTCGACTTGTCGGCTATAAAATTCCGAGCTGGTCCGCTGGGACATTGTTACGCTATAGATCGGAATGTCTTTTTATCAGTGAACGCCACGGCAAGTCACATGAACTCAACATACGATCATCTCCTCCTGCTTCGGGCTGAAGTGGTACTTCCCATCAGAACCCATCAGACGACGAGGGGCTACCACGGCGTCATTCCAGCCAAACAAATGTGCTTTCGTCAGAACTGTACCGCTTCTCTCGAAGTTAACGTTGGCGAAATATTCACCAGGCCTGGTCCTATCCGTTCGGATGAGATCAAGCGGTGAACAAAACTTTAGCGCGACAGAATATAACGCACGCATGGATTAATCCGTGCGTTTTCGCATAATCTAATCGAGCCTCGCCTACCCGGGTCCGGGCCTGTTCTTGCAAAGCATCCATTTCCGCCGGCGGTGCCGTATCCCAATCCATCAAGCCCATGAACTTTTCACCCGGTAATTTGTTCATCACAGCCCATGTTGGAGAGCTTGGGTTCGGCGTCTGCGTTCCCGCGTGGCGCACCCTGCCCAATTGGCGAAGATGCATGAGTTCCCACTGGCTCCTCGTTTTCTTTGCTACGAGCTGGCTAGGGTCGTCGCTTATTGGCAAGCTATGACTCTCGACATGATAGACGTTTGTATCACCGTCATTGGGCGCCACCAAGTTTCCAATTTTCATTGTGTGGGCCGTGATTAAATCTAATTTGCTTCGGGCCCGAGAGAATAGAATTTCCTCCTTTCCAGCCTCTGGATTCGAATGACAAATGGTAGGGTCTTGGCGGGAAGCAGGGGATGCGTATTTACGGGGAGCAGTTGATGGCAAGCCAAACTGCAACTGTGTGGATGTTGGCGAACGCAACACCGCCTTGTTGCCAATGGACGCTGGTAACGTTGAGAGAAAGAGTCAACGTAATTCTTGTACGAATATATGTTGAATTTCACTTACTCCGAACAGAAGCGTACGAAGGGTTGAGAGGGTGACGTAAATGGTTGGATGTTGGTGTCGATGCTGCCTTGCTTCCAGCGGCCACTGGGAAATGACACCGGGAGTTAACACGATTTGTTCGGGAATACATACCCAAGTCAACCCACTCTGGACGACAGGCGCATAGGAGGGTGTGACAGCAACACCAATGGGGGAACAAAAGAGCCCCGGGATCATAAAATGGAAGATGAAGATCAGACGGATTTCGATACGCATAGAGGTGAATTGGAAATGAGGCAGGTAGAATGAGGTTGAGAGAGAGCTGTACAACGGTAAGAAAGTAATGAACTTGAATGGGACCAGCCACATGGATTTGACAAGCTTGTTGAAGTGTATATATGGTGGAACTCACGGCGCCCGGAATATATAGCACCACTGAGATGACCTGCTCCGACCAATGGCAGAATGCAAAACTGTATGACTGACATGTATCTGATGAAATCATAGAAGATGAGTACGTACTTTGCTGTTTCATAAAGGGCCCCCATCGTGCTCTATATCAATCACGGACCACTGGGTTATCCATATAAACAACAAAGGATAAGCTACGTACTTTTCTTTTGTATTTAACGGCCTACGGCATGGGCGAAGAGGTCTCAATCAAGAAGTCGGGGCAGCTTATTCCGACTACCGAGTCGGAGCCTACTACCACCCGACCGACGGCGCCTTTCGGGTTGAACGTTGACCACTAATGATGAGATACCGCTGGACAGGTAATTTATCGAAGACTCAAATCGAAAGGAAGTTGTTGATGTTGAATTCAGCATGGATCGCGAGATTTAAGCATGGCCATGGATCCTTTCGTGCAATTCAACGAAGGACCACGAGAAGCTATTGCTCGACAAGAATTGATTATTGGTAAAGCTTGCGCCTGCCGGGGGTAGTGTCGTGGGGTGCCTCGGGATGCAATATGTGATGACAGCTGCTTAGACTCTTGTCGGTTTCAATTTGAGAAAACAAAGAGAGAGAGATGACGTTTGTTTGTCCTTGCAATTTTTAGAAGGTAGAATGGCAATACAAAGAGTGGTCGGCTAGCCGGAAATGATTCCGAGGTTCTCCACCGGGACATTGTTACGCTGTCAATCAGGGATTTATCTTGATCAGCAAACGCCACGGCAAGTCACATAAATGGAACGTACAATCATCTCCTCCTGCTTCGAGGTGAAGTGGTACCTCCCATCAGAACCCTTTAGACTACCAGGTACCAATACGGCATCATTCCAGCCGAACAAATGTGCTTTGGTCAGAACTCCACCGCTTCTCTCGAAGTTAACGTTGCGGAGGTGTTCACTAGGCCTGGTCCTAGCCATCCGGATGAGATCAAGCAGTGCACAAAACTTTATGGCAAGAGAATACGACGCACGCATGGATCAATCCATGAGTTTTCGCATGATACAACCGTGCATCGCCCACCAACACCTGGGCCTGTTTTCGGAAGTCGTGTATCTGCGCCGGCAGTGCCGTATTCCAATCCATCAAGCCCATGAACTTTTCACCCGGTAATTTGTTCATCACAGCCCATGTTGGAGAGCTCGGGTTCGGCGTCTGCGTTCCCGCGTGGCGCACCCTGCCCAATCGGCGAAGATGCACGAGTTCCCACCGGCTCTTCACTTGCTTTGCTACGAGCTGGCTAGGGTCGTCGCTTATTGGCAAGCTATGACTCTTGACATGATAGACGTTTGTATCACCGTCATTGGGTGCTACCAATTTTCCGAGTTCCATTGTGCTGGCCGTCATTGAACGTAATCGCCCGCGGGACGTGGAGAATAGCATTTGATTCGTGCCAGCCTTTGACGGTGGGGCTACATGACAAACGATGGGATCTTGACGGGCAGCAGAAGATGCA
>QLPF01000252.1:0-30006 GCA_003314045.1 Hygrophorus pudorinus
GGTAGTGAGTAGTGGCAGCTGAGTTTGAAATGTGGAACAGTGAGCGGAATATTTGACACACCCGCGGGTTGAACAAAATGCAAAAAGTTGTTACCCCCTTAGAACTCTAGCCACGGTATAATAACATTATAAATATTATTGGTGACCCATTGCACATTTTAGGTGACGGGTACAAATATGAGGGGCGGGTACAGCTCCCGGGTCCGGGTACAAGTCTGGGTAGAAATTTTACTACCCTTACCTGTACCCGTGTGAAATACCCGCCCAATACCCGCGGGTATTCTTGTACCCCTGCAATACACTAGTTAAGGCCCCATCAACCTAATCATGATGATTTATTCCCTAAGCAGGAGGCCGATGCATTTTACGACTTCAGCGCAGACCTGGACCACGAATGGGTCATAGACGAGATAGTTGACCATAAGTGGTCCCCCAAATTATCATTTAAGATCAAATGGGCCTATGGTGATTATACCTGAGAGCCCTTAGCCGCAGTGGCTGAGCTATTGGCTCTTGACCGCTATCTTGAACTCCACGGAGTATCTACACCACGGGAGTTATCCCGGAACAAGCACACTGAAAGCGTGACAAGTCGCAACTGAGTGAATACCAAATACAGCAGTGTGGCAATTGCCTGCCAGATATGGCAATGTGGCAAATACCCACCAAACACCATAGTGTGGCATTCAAACCCCGATGCCCACAGGTATAAAAGGTTGATTACAGCTCCGCTGTAATCTTCATCACCTAGTATCCACATGTCCTACCGAAGCCCCCACCGATTGCCCAGTTGTGGGTCGAGCTCACAGTCCCGATCCCGCTCACACGGTAAAGAAAAAGGCTTAACAGCCAAAGTCTCCAGTCCCTCGGGACATCATTCACGCTCTTTGTGTCATAGACACGAGGTAACCCCCACAATTGCCAGCTTAACCGCTTGTGTCCTACCTCCAATGGAGATGGACCCTATGCTGCACGTACTAGTGCACCCCAAACAATGCAATTCATGCATTGATTATGTCACCCACCTGGTGGCACAACACGATAACGGGGCTACCGAAGCCCTGTATGAAAAGCAATGTGCCTATTGGCACAAACAACTTCACCAAACCGTGTGGGAACGAGGCTATGATTGTGGTCGCACAGACATGCACAAAGACAATGTGCAATTGCACAACCAAGTCGATGACTTGTATGACGAAGAGCGAAGGCTCAAAGACAAAATAGCCAAGCTAGAAAAACAGCTGTTGGCTCAAGCCGATACAGTGCCCTCACAGGCTCAGAATGAAACGCGGCCCTCACATCAAGCTCCAGCCTCCTACCCCGACCAAGGGTAAATCTAGGGACTACACCCAGTCCGATATCCCCATCCCGTTAGCGACTTACCCTCACATTGACCATGAGCCCTATGAGGGTATGACAATTGATCAGGAATTGTCCCAACAGTACGAGGAAGCCATCGCTCATTCATTAGCCCAGGCCCAACCAGGCCCGCTGCCCATACCTATGCAGCCTACGGCAGGGCCTTCATATGCTCAAACCGCAAACCTTGCTAGGTTCATTGTTCCTCCCCAACTGGCTGGCCCCGTTAGGGAAATAAAATCATTGCCCAGCGGCAAAATCACCTCATTCAAAGTCAAGGTGAAGCCATCCTCGGTCATTGGGCCACCCATGCCTATGAGGCTATTCCGAGGGGCAATACCAGTAGCCCTAGGAGCTGGCAGTAACCCGTCATTATACCCCGACTCCTTATGGAGAAATATCAAAGGCCCAGAGTTCTTTCCCACAAAGAAAGGCTCTTTAGCCCAACCTCCAGCCATTGGCTCTTCTCATCCCTCCTTCAGGGTGCTCGCCGAAGAGGCATATAAAATTTCGTTTGACCAATGGTCGCTCACTCAACGAGCGCTAATAACCCTGGCATTGCAAGCCAAGGTGCTACCACCTGCGGGCCAACAAGCCCAATATCCAGTCGATAAACTGGTCATCAACCGTAATGACATGCCTAAGGCAATTTGTCGTGATGACAAAAACCAATATCGATTGGATGACCTAGCGGTGTGGCAATTCCTTCAGGATGGCACGCCTGCTGGATCTACTCGCAGAGCATTTGAACTTAAAGCTCTCGAAATACTTGGGCTTGGTTGCCCCAAACACTGTTTCCCAATTCTGGGAAGCTCGTCACTTCCCCAACGATAAACCTTTCAACGAAACCACCATTGCCACCCACTATTACCAATGTGGGTTAGACACTACTGCCTATGAGGCCATGTTCCGTGGCTACACAGAACACGCCATCCTTGCGTGTGCTGAAACTGGCAGACCCACATCACCTGTGGATTCTACCTGCCTCATCGGCATCTGCTACCGGCCCTACGGTATCGCTAGCCTCTATGCTAGCACCGCCCCTGGCTTGCATCGAGAAACAGCACACTGAGCCAATTAAAAAATATGGCAAACAGCCTAAACACGGTGTCAAGCATATGACAGCAAAATACATTTGCGCCGTTGCATCCATTGAGGAGCTTAATGCCCTCTCTGTCTTCCAAGACAACAAACCCATCGAGGAGATCCTCAACAACACATATGCGATATACGCTGAAGAAGGCGACCAAGACTCAGCAGACGAGCTTCTACCAGAGCCTCGTAACAGGCGCATCGAGCCTACGCCCGAACCTCCGGAACACGTCGTCGATCCCGACACCCTCATGGGCCCATGCTAATTTAGCATATTACTTCCTCTTAAAGGGGGGAAGAGTGTAAGGAATCTATGATTCCTTGTTACTTTCATTAATTTCCTTATCCTTTTGTTTATTATTTTATTATCATTATTTACCGCAGACACGTGTGCCACAATGTACACATGTACAAACAACTGTATAGTACGCCGTCCGCATCGCACAATCCTTATAACTATAACTACTACAACACTCATATAACAGCATAACATTCATTACCCAAATATATTGATTTGGATTTGTGAATTGTGCATAGTGAGTATTACAGTCTTTATAACATTCATTCCACTTGTACTAGGGCTTTAATTAGCCCTACACAAGTTTATAAGGTCGCTGTGCCTGTGAGTCATCTGAAACAGGTCTTCTTGTAAAATTTCTCACAAGCTTCGAACTCGCCACAGGTTTTCAGTATGTTGTAGACAGGTAGCGTAGATAGCTCAGAATAAATCTTGAGCACTGCATGAACCGGGGCTCATAACCTGTAGAAAGTGGATGGTTACCCGTCTATATGACGGACGTAGGATGACTTTCTATTATGTAATACTACACATACAATAAGTACTACAGCTGACTAATATGATCTTGTAAGTCAGTGTGGATTGAATATCCGGAATACTCCAACACCTTGTTCAAGGTGTCAAAAAAGATACATTCTCAGACTGAGGACTGACTGTCAAAAAGAAAATTGTTGAAGCCAAAAATATTTACCTTCAAAATATTTACCTTCAAAAATACTATTCATCTTTAAAAATTTTTACAAGTAGCTCAAGGTGTAAAAGGCCCTCAAGTTCAAAAAAAAGACAAAAAAAAGTACCAAAAAAGCACAAGGGCTCCAAGGAACTAAAAAAGGACTTGTAATTTTACTGATGTACTGAATGGGGCCTAAAACTACAGACTCATAACACAGACACAAGATTGTTCAGATATTACATTGCATGAAGAAGCAAGATAATTATGACCTATGGGTCGGAGAGTGTGGTGGCGCTACAGGAGTAGACATATTGTCAGATCTGAGACACCATGCAAAGAAGCTACTTACATTGGTTAGGATCCTCACTTGAGCCAGTTTCTGGAGGTATAATTTTTTTTGAGATTTGTCAGATCTGAGACATAGATTGAGATCAAAACCTAAATGTTGAGGGTCTGGGTGTTCTTGTTGCAATTGCTTGACTGCTGCTTTGTGTAGTTCTAATTCTTGCTGCAGTGCCATAATTTGAGGTTGTAGTCGTTGTAGTTCTATGTCGTGTAGCACTCGCTCATGGCGCAGTGCGTTTATTTCTGGTAGTGGTTCTTCATGCTGGAATGCCGCTAGCCGTCGCAGTCGATTGGGTATGGGTTCGTCGATTCTCCCCGGTGCTTCGTGCTGAAGGAGGCGTCGTTCTCTCTCTCGTTCTCGGTCTAGTTCTCGTATTGTTTCGCCGATGCGATTAATGTTGTCCTTAGCAGGTCGTCGTAGTTCTGCTATTGATTCTTGGATGCGATAAATGTGGGCTTTATGTTCGCTAACACGATCGGGCTCACGACCGCCGCCACGCCGGCCACCACCACTACCACTGGCACTACTACCATCTGGATCACCAGCAGGTTGCTGTCGTTGTATTAGTCTTTGAGTAATGTGGGCATGATGAGCGATAGCACGATCGGGCTCAAGTCCGCAGCCACCCTGGCCACCACCACCACCACTATTACTATCTGGATCACCAGTACTGGCAGGTTGTTGTACTTGTCGTTGTACTGGTCTTTGAGTAATGTGGGCATTATGACCGATGGTACGGTAGGGCCCGCGCCAGCCACCATTACGGGGCTCATAATGGGGGCAATGCTGGACAGGAATGAAAGAATCAGGTAGTCGTTGTGGTATTTTGTCACCCCAGCTACCACGGGTGGGTCTAACGATCTATTAGCACGCGTGCACAAAAAAAGAAATTCGCACAAGAGCATGCTTACTGGGATACAGGAACCGCCAATGCAGAAGAGACGCTGAGGGCGACAGCGGCGACGATGAGGGTCCGAAGATGGAGCATTGTCACGGGTAGGAAAAAAAAAGGTATGTCGAGTTGAAAGGATGTATAAGTTGCGGATGAAATGGGTCGTGTACGGTTGCCAGCACCGAAGATTCAAGAATGAATATAAGAAAGGGCGAGCTCAGCTGAAGAATGTAGGAACGAGCTCAGCGTACGTTTATACCAGTGCCGATCCAGGGCCTGGCGTGTGATTGTCGGCGGGTCAGCCGCATGGAAGCCAAGCAATGCTAGTTACCCTATACCTTGTGTTTCTCGTCGGCGTTCGGAGAATCGACCGTATAGTATTTTGCCTGGTGTCATTAGGGAACGATCAGTCCAGGATGTTAACGGAGCTCCGAGTCCCAATTCCTGATGGCAGGTAGCAAATCCGAGTCGTTATATTTCTTCCGCGGAATTTCTCGGGATACGATAATTCCCATGTCAACTCTGGTACAGAGAACGTAAGGACATGCCACTATGGTTCTACATCGTCCTAGCGATACCAAAAATTCTTGAACCAGTCACTTGCGATGGAATGTGCCTGATCGAAGCTTTCAGAAGGTTATACACAGCCTGAAATGCTGGTTTCCGGGTGATCAGCACTAGCACAACATATTAGAATAATGCTATCTGCAAGAGCAACATTTCAAGTTGTCCAAGTCCAGTTGTGTTGGCCTGTGGAGCGGTCGATGTAGCGCAGTGTGTGATCATTTGATAGGACTAGTATGTCTGGCGACGCTCCGGTGGCGATGAAAGCTATGTCAGTTCCGAGGTGGTTTGGTTCGGACAGGCGACCCGCTTCTACGGTGTGCTCGAGGAGAAGATGCCCCGAGAGGGCATCCCATGCACGCAGCGTTGAGCCCCCTGGTCCAGAAAGTGCAGCAACCACTGTGCGCCGGAAAAAAGTTAATGCAGACGAAAAGGTATACGCTGAATGGTCGTACCGTCTTTGTGCTTTTGGAAGACGGCTATGCGGTCTTCAGGTTCGAATATATGCCTCCATGCTGCCCCAGAAAAGTCAAACGTGTACCACAAGTCCAGCGTGAACGAATGTACCAAGAGAGCCGTTGAGGGAGTTTAACGCGGCGAGGACATTGCTTCCCGTCGCCATCAGAACAAGGCTTTCGTCACCGACTCTGTGGAAAACAGGAGCGGTAGCGAGCGAGTCAGAGAGGGGAACGCCGATCAAGCTTTTATGCCAGACCACCATGGCGACATCGGGTAGATGTTATGCATAATGCAGAAAGTATTGCCTGTGGTGCGGCCGGAATTTCCAAAGTCGGCGTAATACCGTAGACTCGTAACCGTCCTTCGTTCTCAGAGGGCAGGCGATGCCTTTTCTTCGATAGAAGGACTGGTCTTGCTGAGTGGCAGGGATTTATTCCATTTCACGTGACATCTGCTTCTCTCCGTCAACGGAATCCGTGCGTTATATATCATCAGGAATAAAAGTACAATGTAATCACTCACGGCGTTTTGTAGAGCCCATCAGCGAGAATACTCCGTCTCATTGCTAGCATATGATATATCGTCTTCCTGTAAAAAAGAACGGCAACTTGAAGTACCCTAGAGAAAGGCTCTGTCAATCGTATTTTATGGCGGTCGGAGTGGCGGCTTTGTGGTGATCGATCCCTTTTCTGCAACGCCCTATGTCCGTCGACAATCATCGTAACGTCAGCCAGAGCACCATCACCACAACTACAGACCATTATAACTAAGGGAATTTGTGTCAGTGGGATTTGGTTGGACAACAAAAACAACGAATACTTTGTAAGATATCACAGAACTTGGGCGCCGACTCTGAGAATAGAAAAGTTTGGACTTCTAAGAGCTCGCACCATGTGCATCCCGTCACCCCGTAACCCGGACCCTTTAGTCTCTTACCCGGGCCGTTTCGAAATGCTACACCATGTCCCTCTGGTGGTCCACCAGGAGGAGGAACAGCACCAGCACGAAAAACGGGAGCACCGACAGCCCAGTGCGACCACCAACTCAGCCGCCCAGGCCGTTGTTCTCATCACCACCGGCATCACCACGTGCACCAGCAGTAGCATTGCTGCACTTCCACTGGCTAAACTTTCGAGCAAGCTGCTGAAAGAAATGGGGCGCTACGGCGCGTCCATCCGGGTATTAGGGCATGTGGCTACACGATTGAGGTGCTGCCGCATACTGAAGCGTCGGTATTCAACTGGGACATCGATGTCGTCTGATTGGCAACATGGAGGGTGTAGATGACGTACATAATGACCCGGAGTTTTCAATTGACATCCTGCATTTGAATGGGAGGGGCGATTGGGAGTACGAGTGAATTTTGGAGGACGAATCGGAGCTGGGTGATGGAGGTGGAGGGACTGCAACAATTGTCGCGGGAGATGAGCTCAATGTTGTGATGCTCGTTGGACTCGGAGTTGAATATATCAGTTGATGCCAGAGAGCCGGTGCAGGCACGATGCCAAGGACAACGGCGAAGATTATAGATCTGTTGACTGCATCAGGGAATTCCTTGGTTTATCCGAGCCGGCCACTCCTCGCGAACGCGTTGCACTATACATAGCATACAGTAGTTTCGGATGGTCTTGATAATCGAAAAATTCCGGCAGTTTTGTAAGAGCAAAAGAATGAATCAGTCACTTCAGCAGAACCCAAGAATAACTGAACTCACTGAAACATTTGGATGTCCAGTACAAGGGTTGAGAAAAAAAACGACATTGCCAGTAGTCTGTCACACAGATGTGACACAATGTCACCAGCCTTGCACTGTATGTTGTCCTCGGCGACAGTTCTAGGCAAGCGCAAAGCCCTCAATTCATTGGTCTTGCATCTGTCACCCTCGCCGCTGAGCCTTCAGTCTGACTCGGAATATCACTCGGAATCCACAAAAAAACATCCTCCCATTATCGTGAACGGGACCTTGGTTCCCGACACGAAAAAACGCTACCAGTGCACATACAACGGCTGCGAAAAGGCGTACTCGAAGCCCTCGCGTTTGGAAGAGCACGCGCGGTCACACACGGGCAAGGTTCGGGTCTTTTCCAGGTCTCACTTACCGCCGTAGTAATAGCAGTGTTAGCGTCCGTTCGTCTGCATTACCTGGAAGAAGTCCTACTTGCGAGAAAGCCATCTGCAGGCCCACACCAGGAGTCACCTCCCGTCTTCCGCGAGACCTTTTGCATGCACCAAGGAAGATTGTCAAAAACGATTCTGGACATCGCAACACCTGCGTGTCCATTCGGAATCACACAAAGGTGTGAAACCTTTCGCGGTGAGCATTTTGATCACACGTCGAGTGGGTTCCCCCTAATTGGAGAGCAGTGTGGCGAGCCCTCGTGCGAAGAGGCGTTTGCAAAACACCACCAACTGCGCACGCACGCGTGCAAGATCCACGCCCCTTCTGGGACTAAACCCGATCAATGTGAACACGAAGGCTGCACCAAGTCTTTTTCTACCCACCAAAAATTGGGCACGCATTCGAAAGTCCATGACGGTAGCTATTTATTTTTGTCCATCCATCATAAAGGTCCTTATATCCATATATGTATATGTAGTCAAACGCTATACCTGCGTCCACCCGCCTTGTCTGCCAACTTCAGGCACGACGCCCACGTACTATCCGACCTGGACAGCTCTACAACATCACCTTCGAACGGTACACCCACCGGCTTGCGCTCACTCGTCTTGCAACGGGCGAGTTTTCTCATCCCAGAAAGGCCTCCGTGCGCATCAAAAATTGCACGAGCAACATGACATGGAAGCCGAGATTGCTCCTGATTCGGAGGATGACGAGCCACTGCGGAAGAAACGGCGAGGGGGTGAACTCGGGAGAGATTGGAAATGTGAAGCCAAAGGATGCAAGAACTTCAAATCAGTAAGTACTTCCCCAGAAAAAAGCTCTCGTGACACATAACCACGTCACCCATCTCGGACATCGAGACCATGTCTGTCCTGACGAGAACTGCAAATCCAGCTTCGGGTATAAGCACCTCCTGCAACGGCATCTCGCGAAGGCACACGCCGACTCCTTCTCAGATTCTGACTCCTCGGATGGAAATGCAGAGCCGACACCAAAGTCCAAGTTCAGAATGGACATCGACGCTATTACCGGCAAAGCCTATGCCTCTCGTGCACAGGAACAACTAGATAGTGCCAGAGCGCTGCGTTGCCCTTGTCCCCACATAGTTTCGCTGCCGGTCGTGGTCGATGTAGGACGGCAAGGACAGCTGTTGGGTGGGAGTAGGGGCTGCGACTACGTATTTAGTCGGGCTTATGACCTTCGACGGCATTTGAAGGCTGCACATGAGGTTGAGACCGACAAAGGGATTCTGGACGAGTGGGTGAAGAATGTCAAGCGGGCCGGGGTGTAACCACGACTTGGAGGCATACGCAAGATTCCAGTTACCAATGCCTACAACTTACTTCGCTTTAACAAATAAATAGGGGCCGGCTGTAAAACCCGATCTCGGTATTCGTCTCGAGTTATACCATCCTTGGCTGCTGGTGTCACATCCAAGTCGGCCCGCGCCAGCAAAGGTCTACCACCACAGGCTACCACCAAGTAAATTGATGTTATGTTTTGCTCGTCCTTAGCGTTCCCTCCACTGCAATATCTTCACAACTTCCTCATGCCCGCCGTCAGCCAGGGTCATGTCAAACACAAACAATCATTGATCGAGATCGTGTCCTCAAATAGCTTTGAAATAAGGCGGTCTAGGCAAAGACAGAGCCAACCAACAGAGCCTACTGTGACGGCTTGACACTGTCGAAGAAAAGGTATCGCCTGCCCTCTGAGAACGAAGGACGGTCACTAGTCTAGTAATACCGTTTGAAAGTCGGTTGGGGACAGACATTCCCATATCATTCAAATTCGCCATCTCACTTCAATTTGTGGAAATATGTTTGTCGAGGGAGTGAGGAACATGGCTATCCACTGCCAACAGTGGCAGTATGATAGTAGTACTATGGCCTGTAGATTTCAGGACTGAAAATTCTTGGTCATATTGCAATGTAACATTCTCAGTTGAAAAGCCTTCAAGTTACCCAGGTCTTACAAACCCACAGACAGCTTATTTCCCGGCGCTCAACCTGACACAGACACAAGATTGTGTTCAGATATCATTACATTGGATGAAACAGCGAGATAGTTATGGCCTATTGCTCGGAGAGTGTGGTGGCGCTACAGGAGTTGGCCATATTGTCAGATCTGAGACACCATGCAAAGAAGCTACTTACATCGATTCGGATCCCGCCTTGAAGTTTCCGAGGGGTTTGTGGCTATACAAAGGTAAAATCGATTTCTTGAGATTTGTTCAGATCAGAGACGTAGATTGAGATCAAAACCTTTTCCGTGAAAGTATTCTTGGCAAATTTCCCTGAGTTTTGCTCGGTGTTGTGCTTGTTGTGGCTCCAGTACCGTAATTTGAGGTTGTACTTCTGCTTGTCGTTTTTGTCGTGCCGCTTCGACTATCTTTCGCTCACGGCGCACTTCCATCATGTGATCCTGGAATGCCAGTACCCGTCGCTGTCGCTCGCCCACGGATACGATTCTCGGTCCATGGGATTCCAGGAGCGGGTATCCGTTTCGGAGATGTCCTCGTTGTAGATCTCGTAGTTCTTCGTCGAGCAGCTCAACGTGTTCGGCCAAACCTTTATAGTGGTTTCGTAGTTCGTCTATTGCTTTTGTGACGCGAGTGTAGGCATCAAGCTCCCTATCATGCTCGGGCCCAAAACCGCATCTACGCTGTTCACCACTGTTACCACTACTACTACCACCATCTAGATCACCAGCACTGGCAGGTTGTTCTCGTTGTATTGGTCTTTGAGTGATGTGGGAATTATGACTGATCGTACGAGAGGGCCCGCACCAGCCACCAACAGAATAGGGGCAATGGCCAGTAATGTAATCACCAGGTGGTATTGGTCGTGGTATTGGTCTGCGAGTAACTAGAATGGGGTGGGCATGATGATCGGTAGCACGATCACCATCATTGAAATCACCAGGTCGTCGTTGTGGTATTCTGTCACTCCCGGGGGGTCGTCTAATGATCTATCAGCACGCGTGCACAAAAACAAGTTCGCACAAGAGCATGCTTACTTGGACACAGAAACCGCCAATACAGAAGAGACGACAGCGGCGACGATGAGGGTCCGAAGATGGAGCATTGTCACGGGTAGGAAAAAAAAAGTTATGTCGAGTTGAAAGGATGCATAAGTTGCGAATGAAATGGGTCGTGTACGGTTGCCAGCACCGAAGATCGAAGAATGAACGTAAGAAAGGGCGAGCTCAGCTGAAGAATTGAAGGAACGAGGTGAGCGTACGTTTATACCAGTGCCGGTCCAGGGCCTGGCGTGTGATTGTCGGCGGGTCAGCATAGAAGCCAGGCAATGCTCTTTACCCTATATCTTGTATTTCTCGTCGGCGTTGGGAGGATCGACCGTATAGTATTTTGCCTGGTGTCATTAGGGAACGATCAGTCCCGGCTACCGGGACTCGGAGCTCCGTTAACATCAAATCCGAGTCGTTATATTTTTTCCACGGAATTTCTCGGGATACGATGATTCCCATGTCAACTCTGGTACAGAGAACGTAAGGACATGCCACTGTGGTTCTACATCATCCTAGCGATACCAAAAATTCTTGAGCCAGTCACTTGCGATGGAATGTGCCTGATCGAAGCTTTCAGAAGGTTATACACAGCCTGAAATGCTGGTTTCCGGGTGATCAGCACTAGCACAACATATTAGAATAATGCTATCTGCAAGAGCAACATTTCAAGTTGTCCAAGTCCAGTTGTGTTGGCCTGTGGAGCGGTCGATGTAGCGCAGTGTGTGATCATTTGATAGGACTAGTATGTCTGGCGACGCTCCGGTGGCGATGAAAGCTATGTCAGTTTGGTTCGGACAGGCGACCCGCTTCTACGGTGTGCAGATGCTGCTTGAGGAGAAGATGCCCCGAGAGGGCATCCCATGCACGCAGCGTTGAGCCCCCTGGTCCAGAAAGTGCAGCAACCACTGTGCGCCGGAAAAAAGTTAATGCAGACGAAAAGGTATAGGCTGAATGGCCGTACCGTCTTTGATTTTGGAAGACGGCTATGTGGTCTTCAGGTTTGAATATATACCTCCATGCTGCCCCAGAAAAGTCAAACGTGTACCACAAGTCCAAGAGAGCCGTTGAGGGGGTTTAACGCGGCGAGGACATTGCTTCCCGTCGCCATCAGAATAAGGCTTTCGTCACCGACTCTGTGGAAAACAGGAGCGGTAGCGAGCGAGTCAGAGAGGGGAACGCCGATCAAGTTTTTATGCCAGTCCACAATGCCGACGTCGGATTGGTGCAACGCGCAGGTAGATGTTATGCATAATGCAGAAAGTATTGCCCAACGCATCTGAGCGGAATTTCCAAAGCCGGCATTATTGTAATACCGTTTGAAAGCCGGTTGCGGACAGACATCATTCAAATTCGCCATCTCACTCCAATTTGTGGAAATATATCTGTTGAGGAAGTAAAGATCCACTGCCAACTACAGTGGCATGATAGTAGTACTATGGCCTGTAGTAGATTTCAGGACTGAAAATTCTTGGTCATATTGCAATGTAACATTCTCAGTTGAAAAAGCCTTCAAGTTACCCAGGTCTTACAAACCCACAGACAACTTATTTCCTGACAGACACAAGATTGTGTTCAGATAGTATTACATTGCATGAAACAGCGAGATAATTATGGACTATTGCTCGGAGTGTGTGGTGGCGCTACAGGAGTTGGCCATATTGTCAGATCCGAGACGCCATGCAAAGAAGCTACTTACATCGATTAGCATTCCTACCTGAATGTGGGCTTTGATTGGGACCAGGTGCTTTTGCGGCTAAATCAAATTTTGAGGTTTGTTGAGATCTGAGACATAGATTGAGATCAAAACCTTGTTGTATTCGCCACAGGATTGCTCGGTGTTGTGCTCGTTGTTGCTCCAATACCGTAATTTGAGGTTGTACTTGTGCTTGTCGTTCTTGGCGTATCGCGTCGTATGTCTGTCGCTTAAGGCGCAGTCCTTGTAGGTGCTCCTGGAAACCCACTACCCGTCGCTGTCGCTCGGCCACGGTTACGATTTGCGGTCCATGTGCTTGTGGGAGCGGAAGTCCGTTTCGCAGTCGTCTTCGTTGTAGATTTGCTATTTCTTCGTCGAGCCGCTCGACGTGTTGGGCATAAGGTAGATAACGGTTTCGCAGTCTTTGTAGTTCTTGTGTGACGTGAGTGTTGGCATCAAGCTGCCTAATATATTCGGGGTCAAGACCGTAGCCACCCTGGTCACCACTACTGCCACTACTACTACCAATGAAATCACCAGGTAGTCGTTGTGGTATTCTGTCACCCCCGGGGCGTCGGCTAATGACCTATCAGCACGCGTGCACAAAAAGAAATTCGCACAAGAGCATGCTTACGGGGATACAGGAACCGCCAATGCAGAAGAGACGCTGAGGGCGACAGCGGCGACGATGAGGGTCCGAAGACGGAGCATTGTCACGGGTAGGAAAAAAAAAAGTTATGTCGAGTTGAAAGGACGTATAAGTTGCGAATGAAATGGGTCGTGTACGGTTGCCAGCACCGAAGATCGAAGAATGAACGTAAGAAAGGGCGAGCTCAGCTGAGGAATTGAAGGAACGAGGTGAGCGTACGTTTATACCAGTGCCGGTCCAGGGCCTGGCGTGTGATTGTCGGCGGGTCAGCATAGAAGCCAGGCAATGCTCTTTACCCTATATCTTGTATTTCTCGTCGGCGTTGGGAGAATCGACCGTATAGTATTTTGCCTGGAACGATAAGTCCGGGATGTTGACGGAGCTCCGAGTCCCATTTCCTGATAGCAGGTAGCAAATCCGAGTCGTTATATTTCTTCCGCGGAATTTCTCGGGATACGAAGCAGATCGGAGTCACCGGGCTCGGAATCGATCAACGAGGTCATGTGACATGACACCTGTTTCTATCGTGCCCGAGTTCACTATTTACCCTTTTATTTTCTGTTACATTTATTTATACTGATGTTTCAGTGGACACATGACAGTCATACGTGGTATATATTGCCTCTTTGTTGTACACTGCCCTCACACTTCTGTTGAAGCTGAGGCACAGTGAGTAACCTTCTTTACACATTTCTTTCGTTGTACTTACCTATATCAGACTCGTGTCGTCTATTAGGTACACCTCATTTATATATGACACTTCTGTTGAAGCTGAGGCACAACTCATGTCATCTATTAGGTATGTAACAAACACGGTCAGCTATCACTCAACAGGTTATGAGCCCCAGATGAGCTATGACAGATGCAGTACTTACCTCCAACTTGACCTCTCTTGTGATCCCCAAACTCTGTGACAACAGAACCAACTGGGCCGATTATGAGCCACGCACTCACCGCACTATGGGCTCAAAGGGGTTGGTTGCCCATCTCGAAGGCTGTGCCAAACCGCCTGTTGCATATGTCACGGTTAATGATGTACCCATGGTATCTACAAACCCAGATGTACCTGCAACTGATGAACAGTTAGAGGTGAAGGAGAAGCGATTGACACAATACAAGCAAAAGGAGTACTTAGCTCAACACCTCATCCTCTCATTGACCTCACTGCACCTCTCTCAGAAGGTCCTGCACCTAACCACAGCAAAAGCCATGTGGGATGCAGTAACACACAATGCGACTACAAAAAGCTCGCTGCACCAAGTCAACATCTTAAATCAATTGCAAACAATCAAATGTGCACATTTGTTGGACACAAAGACTCACCTCTCTGAAGTCCGGAGTCACTTTGAGAAGATGACTCAATTATGCGAGCACCTATGTGTCACAAATTCCCCAGTTACAGACTCGACCTATGTCAATATAATTATATCCTCCATGCCCAAGTCCTATCGTCCTACCGTTCAAACTGTCGAAACAACCATGAAAGTCACCGGAAACCAAATAGCTCCTGACAACCTTCTCGCTATCTTCCTTCAAGAGGTCGAACACCATGCTATTGAAGGTGGCAAAGCCAAAAGCGAAGCTGCTATGGTAGCAGGAACAGTGTCTGGGAAGAAAGGTGGTAAAAAGAACACATAAACCAATAAAGGACGGTATAAATGCGGTAACTATTTGAAACTGGGACATACCAAAGACAACTGCTGAGCTAGAGTTGGTCCAGCTGGCTTAGCTGCAAGCTGGCCGACACAGCTGCAGCTTGAGCTGGCTAATTTCACAAATTTTCATCAGCCACAGCTGACAGCTGGTACCAGCCAGCTTCAGTTGACTCAAGCTGATAGTCAACTAAGTTGGCTGAAATTCAGCTAAGCCAGCAATAAGCTGATTCAAAGCACCTTAATGTAGGTTGGAAAGGTATATATTCAAACAGTATCTTCATCTTCCACATCTCCTAGTACTTCCATTAACCTATCAAACAACTCATTGGAATCTTCACCAAGATACTCTGCCAACATATCACGATCTGAACAGTCACATCCAACTCTCTATATATTCATCAGGAAAATCCAAAAGTGCTTAAATCTGCTTGAATTTGCTTGAATTGTCTTGAAATTGGTTTCAAGCACCTCAAGCACTTTTAAGCCTATTCTGGATTAAGCGGAGAGTGCTTACCCCAAGCACACCTGCTTAAATGTGCTTACCCCAAGCATTTTCAAGACATAATCAAGCATCCTCAATCAACTGATAAGCGACATAAGCAACTTGAAGTGACTAAGCACTACACAATCATAATTAAGCTCAAGCTCAAGCCAAAACTCAAGCAAAATTAAGACAACTCAAGCACAATCAAGCCAAAGCTCAAGCATAATCAAGCAAAATTAAGACAAAGCTCAAGCACAATTAAGCCAAAGCTCAAGCACTGTAAGCACCCCCAAGCCGTACCAAGCCGCTGTCAAGTCTCATAAGCACTGTAAGCCGGGAATGGCATTGAAAGACTACGACAATGAGGACTACTTTGTTGTAAAACAACCCGAGACTAAAGAGATGATATTGTGCTGGAGTTGAATCCAACACACATAGTTGAGAAGAAAAAACGAGGAACAACAAACAGGATAATACCAGCACGAGAGCAAGACAAGACATGGGGCGGCTTTGCGCATACGACACTGCAAGAGTTTCCAGCATGGTTCTGAAAGGTACCTTAGATTAGTGTATGTGATCCCATGCGCGAATCTCACCACATACAGGTATTGTCATCTGAATCAGAAATGTCGACGATCTGACCATACAGATCAGCCTCGTCGATGTCCATTACATCATCAGTTGTTGACCTGGACCCTCCTGCTTGACCTGTTGTGGTTCTCATAAGTTCCTTTGCCTTCTTGATAACTTTTTCAAATGACGTGGGTCGAAGGCACTTCATGACAACATCCATGTATTTGTGTGTCACCTCACCCCAATTCTGCTCATTGAATGTCGTGGATTCACTGTTTCCACCCATGCGATCATAGGACTTTGGCAAAGTGAATGTCTTGGCGGCCCTGCCAGATTTGGGCTTGACATCATGGATCATCTGCAGGGTGATGATGCCCTCAGCCCACAGGGTAAGAGCTCGCTCTACCTGTATATTTGATTAATCAAATACTGCAAGACCCAGAGGTAACTTACTCCAGCTGCAGAGAGCATGAGAGCAGATCGAGGGTAAATATCCTCCGCATCAAGTGCACCAAAGCTGTTGATTTCGATGGCACCCTGGATGGCACTATAGTGAGCAGCAAGAGTATGTAGAATAAACTGGCTAGTGAATAAACCTTTGTATTTCTGGGTGAAAATAGGTCAGATGAGTATGAACATACATTGGAAATGTACACGGGGGTCATCCGACTCAGATTTGGCATACAAAAACTTGAGATCCCTCAGGTTCTCTTCAGCACACTCCTTTCGATCCTTGTCAGATTCGAGATCCTTGTTCAAGTCGAAATACATATTTACGACGGCAATTGCTGTCGAGCTGATGACAGTGCACCAAGTATCAGAAAGTCGTTGCTGCGCCTGTAATAGATGAGAATGGGTCTAGAATACAGGATGCACTTACAATACTGAAGATAGGGCCATCAGTGTTGATCGGATGTTTATCCGCCCCATAAACCTTCGTCCAAATTTTCTTCAGCCCTGAAAGAGCAGTGTCGTCTTCAATACCCCATGGATCATCACTCCTCAACACAAACCAAATGTAAGTTGGGATAAACTTTTTGCGCCATCGGTTATTGACGTTACAGCATTCTGGGAGTTGTGCTGTCGTCCACTTCTTACCCTGTCGAATGGGAGGCTTCAGGGTAGTGGCCTCAACTTTGACAAGGTCCTGTGGAGCGTCAGCATTTGATACATAAGAGTAGGTGGTAGCATACTTTATTCGTCACACGAATCTTCCCTTTCGCAGGACTTGATACAGCAGCATCACGCTCAATGCCCTTGATCTCATCCTTATCTACAAAACCAGTTGCCTGGAGATCCCCATCCCTGTTGTTCAAAAATACGGATGCGCGATCCACTGCGTTGGAATCACCAACTATCGAAACCACTCTGAGTGCAGAGTTACCGCTGCGAGCAGAACCGTGAGCCCAAGATGGGGGGACTCTACTCTGAGGTCACAAACGGGAAGTGGCGACTGCAGCTGTGAAGATGTCAGCCTTGGCTACCCACTTCTTGACAATGCTGGCCTTGTGGATTGTTGCATTGCTGTTCAGGGAATAATAGAATAGAGTTGTTTCGTTAAGTGAGAGCATGAAGGGCTGGTGGGAAACAACAAACACTTTAGGCATGCTGTTGCCATGTGGCCGCGCCGCATCTGATAAGCTATCTGAGCCAACCTCCTCGTCCTCCTTTGTGCTCTGCTGTGCTTGCCTGATAGCTTCCCTCACCGACACTTTATTCTTGGGTCGTTCAGGCAACTTGTTGATCCTAGTTGAGGTGAGTCTTGTGTGGTTAGTATCCGGGTGACTTGTGATTGCTGAAACCTTTCCCCTTTTCTTCGGTGGAGCTGATCTGTTTCTGTCTCTGTCTCTGTCTCTGTCTCCATCGCTATCCCCATCTCTGTCTCTGCCTGTGTCATTTCTGCATCTGGCTCCGTTGTATCATGCTCTTGTTCCGAAGGTGGTTCATAGGCGTCACTAGTGGGGCCATCAGTGGGTACTTCACCCGGTCTGTCATCCTTGGGGAGTTCCTGTGGGAGTTCCTGATAGCCGGTTGTGTGTTGAAGGGGCTGTGGTCTTGGCCTCAGCTTGGGGGTCACAAGGTTAGTGTCCTGCTGATTGATAACATTCTCAATGTGGGCAATCCTTTTTACCCCATGCACCTTCTTTTCTTTTCGTTCTTCTTTTAGCCTCGCCTTTTCCGCGTTGTCGGCATCTATCTCAGCCTTTGTTTGACGTTTTCTCTTCAACTGGTCAACAATCTCACCAGGGTGAGTGTCAGCATTTCCCTGGCATGTGCCCATCTTTCGAGGGACCTGTTGGTGTTTAGGAGCCATTGTGTTTAGAGAGGCAGAGTAGCTGGCAGGTACGTAGCACAAAAAAATCGAAATCGTACGATGTTGATGTTTGACTTGTCAAAATAAACAAGTTAGTGTGTGTTTGCCACGCCTTCAAGTCATTCCGGGTTGACTTCAAGCTTCAACTCGAAGTTGTATAATATATTAAATATGCCTGAGTTCAATTGTCCATTCCCTCGCTGTCAACGGCAGTGTCGAACTAGAAACACACTCAACAAGCACATCCGTACAGCCCATTCCCAGACCCACATACAAACTGACTCTGAGTCAGAGTCAGACTCGGACCTGGGACACTCACAGCCTGCTAGTGGTACTCATGATGTTCACGTCGTGCATGCTTCAGCATCCACAGACCATTACTGTCCCTTTCTGGACTGTGTTGAATCTTTCAAAAGCAACAAAGGTTTGTGCCTCCACTTTCGAACGCATCTGCGTCCTCAGTCCCGCCGCCATTCAACCCCACCTTCCTCACCTCCAAGCGGTTCGAACCGTTCTCAAGCGTCCCCAACATCTGAAGTCCATGACCTTGTAGATGACACCTCCAGGATGGGTCTCGATCCGGACTCACCAGTTAGTCAAGGGGATAACGCCCGCTCAGGCCAGGTGTCTGTCAGCCCCAACCCCGAGCTTGATGAAGACGAGCTGATAAATGATGAAGACGACCGTCGTTTTGACAATGAGTACAACTACAATAACAACTACAGTAGCGACGACCATGACTCAGGTCATGGTGCTGACTCTCATGCACACTCGGCACTGTCAGTTGAGCGCATGAATCATCCAGTCATTAACCGTGAGTTACATCATGATTCATACTATTGATCTGAAGATCAACAACTAACTGCACATTGCCACTAGGTGCCATATGTGATTTACATGGAAATGCCCTGGCAGCAAACACCTCTGCTCCAGCTCCAGCTCCTGTTCCAGTTCCCGCCCGCTGCCACTGCCACTCCTGCCCCCATCCCACCCCATCATCCCGACTCCACTGACTGGACACCATATGAAAGCCGGATTCAATTTGAAACAGTGGAATTTCTCTTCAACTGCAACCAAATGTCTGGAGGCGATATTGACACCTTACTCAATCTTTGGGCTGCCTCATTGGCCGAACACGGTGCCAACCCGCCATTCTCATCACACAAACATTTGTACAAGACTATTGATGTGACACCACTCAGGAATGTACCTTGGGAGAACTTTAGTGTGCAGTATAACGGCGAATGGCCTGATACTAACATACTGGGATAGATAACAGCTGATTTTGATGGGTGGTTTCGAGATCCTCGCACCCTTGTTCATAACCTCCTTCCCAATCCTGACTTTGACGAAGAATTTGACTACTCACCCCTTCAAGAGTATGGTCTGAACAGTGACTATTGTTATCAAGACTTCATGTCTGGAGATTGGGCCTGGAAACAGGCAGTATGTTAGATTATCTTTCAAGTCTTTTTGTATGGTTATTGACTTTCTTGTGACTGTGAATTTGAATAGGATATTATTTCTGGAGACCCTGAAACCCATGGATCCATGTTTGTACCAATTATCCTTGGCAGTGACAAGACCACAGTCTCTGTTGCAACCAGCAACAATGAGTATTATCCAGTATATCTTTCAATTGGGAATATTTATAACAATGTATGCCATGCTCATTGTTATGGTGTTGTTTTGCTAGGATTCTTGGCCATTCCAAAGAGTATATTTTCAGTTATATTTTCTTCATCAATTAACATCATTTTTCTGCAGCTGATAAAAAATATGCCAATGATCCAAATTCTGGAAGTTTTGTTGTCAACTTTTTCACTCATCACTTGCACGGATTCTTCAGTCTCTCAAGCCTGGTATGACAAAGCCTGAAGTTGTTCAATGTCCAGATGGACATTATAGACGTTCAATCTATGGTCTTGGACCTTATATCGCTGATTACCCTGAACAAGCTCTTCTAACATGTATTGTTCAGGGGTGGTGTCCTAAGTAAGTGTTTTTCTATCCACCAGTGTTATAACAACTGATAATGTGTAAGGTGTACAAAAAAACTAAGTGATCCAGACAGTGATAGTATAAGCTGTTGTTGGGAACATATAGATGTGCTGGTTGAAGAGCTGGAGTTAGGGGTTCTATGGGAGGATTATGGCCTTGTTGGTGACATCATGGTAACTGTTCTCAATTTTCATTTGTTTTTCAGACTAATTTCACCTTCACAAATAGCCTTTTACAAGTGACTTTCCGTGTGCCGATATCCATGAACTAATCTCACCTGATATCCTCCATCAGCTTGTCAAGGGTGTCTTCAAGGATCATCTGGTCACCTAGATTGAACAGTATTTACACAACACTCATGGTGAGACCAAGGCAAATAAAATACTGAGTGATATTGATAGACAGTAAGCTTCTCAATTTCAAAGTGAACTAATTCTGATATGTTTTTTTAGTCTTGCTGCAGCTGCACCCTTTGCAGGGATTAGATGATTCCATGAGGGTCGGAAGTTTAAATAGTGGACAGGTGATGACTCAAAGGCCCTGATGAAGGTAAATGTCTTGATTTATCAAATTTAAAATATTCATTATTATATTGTACAGATTTTTTTGCCTGCAATACAGGGTCATGTTCCTCGTGGAATGGTCCAGACAGTGCAAGCCTTCCTAAACTTCTGCTACATAGCTCGTTGCAACACCCACAACACAACATCCCTCAACAAACTAGCAGATGCACTCAAAGATTTCTACACCTACTGTGTCATATTTGAGGAATGTGGTGTTCGACTCGATGGTTTTGCACTACCTAGACAACACTCTATGGACCACTACTTTGCTTCCATCCAGGTGTTTGGTTCACCAAATGGTCTTTGTTCATCTATTACCGAATCAAAACATATTAAAGCAGTCAAGGAGCCATGACATCGCTCTAACTGTTTCAAAGTGCTTGGCAGATGTTGGTGATCAATCAGAGACAGGACCAGTTGGCAGCATCACATGTTGATTTTACCAAATGTGGGATGCTAAATGGCACATACCTGTCAAGTGTTCTTCTCTCTACACTTCGTCAGTATTTTATTATTTTCTCTTTTGCAATAGATAAATCATTATAAATTCACTTTAGAACTTCCTTCCGATCTTCCTAGCAGTGATGATGAGTTTGTTGCTGTGCAAGACAGAGTGCATGAGGAGAAAGATAAAGATAATGGTGACGATGATGATGAAGCAGTGATGGGGCGACTTTTAGCAAGTGTCAGTCTTGCAAAGACTGTTCGTTAGTAACATTTTCTGATCCAATCTTTTGACACACTTTGAAAGTCTATAAGTGTACTATTCAATCAATCCAATCCAAACTCAAACTACCAACATTCAGAAATCTCCTTCATAGGTTTCTTCACAAGCAGCTCTATCCCGACAATCCACATCAATACCTACAATCATTTCATGGCAAGATCTCAGTATGTGCATCAGCTCTTGCAATATTTCATGCACCAAGCGACCTCTGTGGGACAGGTGGCATGTGTCATGAAAGGATTTGTACAGTATCAACATGGAGGAAAGGTGCAGGTTGATATAACTGTGTGTTTGTCAACACAGATCCATCAGGTGAAGGCATGCTTGGTCTTGATATTGCTCGTGCTCGGCTTTTTTTCTCTTTCAAGTACTGAGATGAAGTTTATCCATGTGCACTTGTACAGTGGTATGCCTGCATTGGTAATGAGCCAGAGAGTGACACTGGCATGTGGGTTGTGGAGCTAGAATCCAATGCTGATGGCTCATCTTGTATGGCAATAATTTATCTGGACACTATTATTTGTGGTGCTCATCTGATAGGTGTGTGCAGAGATAAATATATTCCACCAGATCTTACTTTCAGTGACTCACTTAATGCTTTTCATTCTTTTTATGTCAACAAATTTATTGATAATCATGCTTTTGAAATTGCATTCTGACACTTATATATGATATTCCTTGGATTTCAACTTGCTTGTATTTATACACTATTTCATAACTTTTGTAGTAGTAGTATTGATATTAAATAATCTTGTCTACAACACAGACACAGATCCAGTTTCAATTAGTATTATCATGCCTATAACCAATGTTTTTTGAAAGATGGTTATTACAAACCTAGTGAATTTGCTAAAATTACAATAGTATTTGGAAAGGTAGCTGAGGCTAAAAAGAGGGTCCTTTATTCTGTTCAGCCTATGAGTGGGATATTTTTGCCTAGGGCATTGCATAGGTACAGGTAAACCCACAGGTTTTGTCATGGGTACAGCCATGGGTATGGGTATGGGTGTGAATATTTGTACCTGCCAAAAACCTGTACCCATGGGGTAGTACCCATTACCTATATTTGTACCTGTCACTCAAATGTAACTAATTAAATAAATTGTAAACCATCTGAAATATTATTAAGAGTAAGATTGACTTCTAAGCAGTTGACAGGTTTTTGTATTTTGTTCAAGCCACAGGTGTGTTTATTTTTGCACACACTCTGCCTCAGCCACCAAGTTCAAACTCGCCCACCACCCTCAAGCCTCCACCAACCACTTGAGAAAGCGGTAACTACAGGCCCACAAAGTAAGTAACTCATTATCTACAACTTCATTAATGTACTATATGTATATAAGTAGGTAAATTTCGTGTTTAAACACGAGACAACATGCCTGGCGCAGCAACCACCACCACCAACATGAACACGTGCAAACATACATGCACATGAATGCTGGCACCACCACAACTAAACTGCTGTCACTTTACCAAATGAAAATGATGCATGACGTGTCCCAGGCAGAACACGTCATCCACACCCAACCACTTCACCTCCAATGTGACACAGAATGTGTCACCTCCAACGTAACACGGAATGTGTCACCTCCAACGTGACACAGAATGTGTCACCACCCCACTTGACACATGATGTGTCCCTGGTACCCACCAACACCTCACATGATGTGTCCCTGGTACCCACCAACACCTCACATGATGCCTGTCACATTACCACCACCTCACCAAACATGAAAATGATGCATGACACGTCACAGCAAGTAAGTCCGTTATTTGATATTTCCTCACCAGCCACAAAACATGCCCACAGCACCTCACACTGCCATCCCAACAGATATATGACATGTTGTCGGCACCACCACCTCATCCACAGACACCCAATGTGTCACCAGCACCCAGCACCTCCCCACAACCTTCCTAGACGTGAATCACGTCACCAGCACCGCATCACTGCTCAAGAGCAGTGCAACATGAACAAGGGAATAGGAATGAGGGAGTATGTTCTCTATATAAAAGTATGTGTTTTCTTATTTCTTCTTGTAATATATGCTAACTCCGAGACATCTCAGATGTGTGACACACACCTTGTATACACATAAATAATAATATATATAATAGATAGATCAAATGTAACCCAAAAATGGGTGGTACCTGTGGGTTACCTGCCATGGGTATGGGTAATGGGTAACCCAAGGGTCCAGAAGTTTGGACCTACAACTTTACCCAGACCTGTGGGTACAGGTACAAATTCTGATAGGTATGGGTACAGGTATGGCGAAAAATACCTGTGGGTAACCCTACTACTAAACTTTTCAAACTTAGCCTCAAGACTTCTCAACACCACCACTTGAGAAAGTCATCACTATGGGTGAA
Organism: Hygrophorus pudorinus; assembly: GCA_003314045.1. NCBI lineage: Eukaryota > Fungi > Basidiomycota > Agaricomycetes > Agaricales > Hygrophoraceae > Hygrophorus > Hygrophorus pudorinus. The sequence goes on from QLPF01000252.1 coordinate 23,868, forward strand.
AAAATATGAGTATAACATATTAATTCACATTTAATTCTGGGTTATTTTAAATAGCATCCCAGAGTGTACACCCTGAAACACAATGCCCTCTAGGCACATGAGTAAATTTTGAGCTCCTCTGTGTAGGGCTGAACACGAGTCCGGATCGGTCTCCGGATCATGCCGGAATGACCAGGACAGACACTCCCAATCGGGTTTCTTGAGGGACCCGAACTCACAGCTCTGAGATTCGGCCAGCTCTCTTAACCAGGATCCAGGTACATGAATTGTTCATATTTATAATACCTATTGTACATTGTATGCAGCGCTGTTCGAGCCTGCATCTGCACACCACCTTGACCCTCTCATCACCATTCCTCTGGGTCTATCTTCTATCCCGCTGACCAACAGCTCTGAGGGGGTCTTGATGAACAGCCCAGCATCCTTCAACGCCTGGACAACTGCACTCCTTGCATGAAAATGCTTCATGCCCGAGAGCGCAACCGTCAGGCCAGGCCATTAATGAATGCTGCATCCTGGGACTGTGCTCCCCATTGAATGCCCCATCACCATTCAAAATATTCACAAAGCCCAGCCCATTCCTCATGCTGACTCGTAATTGTTTGGACCATGCGCTGTGATCTTCACTGCGCCAGTCCCAATTGCCATATCCACAACTATGGGGATACGGCGCTCTACGAAAGGGTGTGTGGCAAATTTGCTGTGGAGATGCTGTGGATGCGGCATCAGCTGTTGAGATGGCCAGCATGAGTCAACAAGTGAGAGTGTTTACCTTGTATCTAGGGTCGTCTGGGTGGATGCCGATGGCTGTGTCACTGAGCATCGTCTCTGGACAGGTAGTTGACATGATGATCTTCTCATCCGCTTGTAGGGTCAGTAGTAATTCACACCGCCCGCATAAAAACATAGCGCACCTGGATTCTAGATAGGGTACACGAATGACGTGAGCACAGCACTCCTTGCTGTCATACCCAGGGACATTCAACAGCGTCCGGCCGTTGAGTTCTTTCTGCTCCATCGACCTAGAACACCTGTTAATCTATGCAAAACACGGAGGGTATCTCAAGTCCTCAACTCAAGGTTCAGGAGCGTGTTAAGTTTCATGCACCAGTTCGCTAGCCGATTCGCCCTGCAATAATCCTGTCTTCGTGCAGCTAGCAGAAAATTGCAGCCCTGGAAAGGCCCTAGCACACAAAAAGAAGAATACACACATGAGCATACATCAAAATTAAGCAGACCTACCTTGTCCGTATGAACGCCACACGTTTCTAGTCATAGCTCATCATCCGGGCTTGATAACAACTGTTCGCATCCGAGATCGTGCCTCGTGCGGCCCTCAGACTTATACAAGCCCTTCTTTGACATACCGGCATGGTCGAATCTGGGGACAAATAACTTCGTCTTGCCTAGCATCTGGTTCCTGTATAAAATAATAGTTCTCGAGTCAAATGTATGTCAACCAATACCCAATAAACACCTGATAGACACCTGTCCACGACCTGCACCGGTAGAGAACAAAACAAATACTCACCATCTAACAAGCCCATACACAACCTTGTCTTTCTCACCATCGTTCTCATTCTTGCGTGGGGCAAAGACATCCCACCAGTCTTACCACGCTGCTTCGATGGTGAGGGTGTCAAAATAAAAGTAAATATAGCGTACTCACGCGTGATGCAAGATCTATTACTTACATTGATTACAGTCAGTCTGCTCAGCGCTTGCCAGTGAAAGACTTGGGCCATACCCATCGTCCAGTTTGCGCCGTTTCCGTTTCTGGTACAACCGTCGTTCTGGCATGAACTTAGAAATATCAAGGTCGACGTTCTTCGTCTCTCTGATGAAGCTTTGCCAATCTGGGGCTCCTACACGGTTGGTTGCACAGTTGTAGACAGAGAAACAGGGAAAGAAATAGCTTTGGGCTGTAAATTTTTGATGGGCGCCAATGCCTTCTTTTCAGTGAGTGTGTATTTGTGTGGATATTCCCACCGACGCAATCAGTGTAGACCATCCCCTGGTTCGACAGGAGCGATCAGCGTTTTCAAGAACTACAACACTATCAAAGAATTTAAAGCGTCAGATAAGACAGCTGTCTTCAATCGAGAGGCAGATAAGGTAGATATTGCCCTTTGAAGATTGCGTGTCTCGCTCACCGAACCGGCCAGATATGGGAGGGTGTTATTGCCACCAAAGATTTGACACTCCTCAATCAATTCATCTTGATCACATTCGCCGATCTCAAGAAATACAAGTACTTTTATTGGTTCGCGTTCCCTGCCTTCGCCCCAAAGCCTGCATGGGAAATCACCAGCACAGGCTGGACGCCTGCAACTGACAAGTTTCCGCACGAGACGGTGTGTCTCTCCATCAGTCAGATGAATCCTTGCTTATGTTAATTCTAGTTGATATCTGTTCACGGTCAACTTCGTAAAATGACAACTCCGTTCTTCCTGATCCGACCATCTGACACCACTGAAGTTGTGCAAGTCGAACAGTACAAGGAATTCTTTGCAAACGTTCCACCCTCCTCCGTGAGTGACATCTAGTGGTCATAATTCCGAAACTAATTGGATAATTGGTCTGCCCATAGCAAACTATAGGTTTTGTAGACCCTTCTGGCTTACCGGAAAACCCTGGCTGGCCACTTCGCAATTTTCTGGTGTATCTCCATGCATTATACCCCTCGAAAACCTCCTCCCTACGTGTCCTCTGTTGGCGTGACAGCGAAGCACCCACCGAGGGTCAGCTGTGGAAAAGTTGATTTGGTCTTCTGGTGATCGGCATTGTCCAAGCGGAATGTCTATCAAGGCCGAGTGCTGTCGGCTGGGAAAAGAACGTACAAGGCAAGTTGGGACCCAGGCTTGCCAATCTTGCACCTATGATGGATCCTGCAAGGTTGTTGCTTTTGCTGCCGAGCTCATTTGCCATTATTGATTCTTTCATCCTCAGATTAGCCAATCAAGCTGTTGATCTCAACTTGAAACTCATGCGATGGCGCATCTTGCCTGCTCTCGACCTAGAAAAGGTTGCGTTGACAAAGTGTCTATTGCTTGGGGTGGGGACTCTTGGTTGTTACGTCGCACGCACTCTTATGGTGAAGATTCTCTGTGGTCTTTGAATTACTCTCGCTTACTCTGGGGTGTATGCAACATCACTTTCATCGATTCAGCACATGTTTCATTTTCCAATCCCGTCAGACAACCTCTGTTTGAAGTCGAGGACTGTTTAGATGGCGGGAAACCGAAAGCCACATGTGTGGCTGACTGATTGAAGAAGATTTATCCTGGTATAGTGAGTGCTTCGATCTACTCTATATAAATACAGCTTGATCTGTGTTTTCCAGAATGCAAACAGATACAATGTATCTGTACTCATGCCGGGTCACCCTATTCCTAGCAGATCGATAGAGCAAACCAAGAAAGACGTTCAGCACTTGGAGAACTTGTTTGACCAGCACAACATTGTGTTTCTTCTCATGGATTCTGGAGAAAGCTGGTGGTTGCCCACGGTTTTGGGAGCTGCCAAGGGCAAGGTTCGTTGGCAATCCCAAGATAGTTACTGTATTCTGACGTGACATTGACATTACATAGCAATGAATGCCCTGCTGGGATTCGATACTTTCCTTGTCATGCGGCATGGGGCACGAGCAGTCACGTCCTCTAATAGCCTCTTGGGCTGTTACTACTGCAATGACATCGTAGCCCCCGCTGATGTGGATCTCTTCCGTATTGAGGGTGGTGAACTAACAGTTATGTCATTCTCAGTCTTTGACAGATAGAATGCTGGATTTGATGTGTACTGTCACAAGACCCAGTCTGGCATCTATTGCTGCATCAACTGCCGTTGAGCTACTCATTTCTCTCCTTCAGCATCCCGATGGGTATGTCTATCCCTTCACTAACTATTTCTATGATCCAAATACTGAAAATTTGACAGCCTCCATTTGCGGGCGCCTTCTCCTCAAAGTGGAGATGACCAGAGTGCTGATCCGAGCCTCAGCAGGAGTGTCCTGGGGCTCGTCCCCGAGGATTCCTCGCACAGTTCTGAAATCTGCACATTGTTGGTGCGGCCCATGATTGATGCACTGGATGCAGTGAGACAGTATGAGCTCAGTCCTGTCTTTTCTGCGCTCTTGCTGATATTCTGTTAACCTTTGCAGGCACTGAAGGCATACAAGACGGAAGGGTTCAAGATGCTTGTCAAGGCGTTCAATGACCAGAAGTATCTTGAAATGCTGAGCGGGCTGGATTAGTCAGTGGCACGGGTAACCCAGGGGTATTTTTGGCTGTACCCGTACCTGTACCCGCCAAATACCCGTACCCCCAGTGAGGGTATGGGTATGGTCGCGGGTACAGCCATTGTACCCCTGGGTATACTTGTACCCGTACCCGTGGGCAGGTATGTCACTTTTATAATATAATTCTACTTCATTTTACTTAAATAACTTAACCCTTGCGCTCGATTGAGGAGCGGAGGGGCCCTAGCTTTAATATAAATGAAATGTATACTACATAATATACAAATGAAATACCCCTCGCACTCATTTGATGAGTGGAGGGGTCGATGGGTGGTGGTGGTGGATCGTCTTGCGTTTGAAGCGAGACAGCCAGGTGACATGGCAGAGGTGGGTGATGAGGCCGGGGTGACGTGGCAGAGGTGGGTGACGAGGCCGGGGTGGGTAAGGAGGGACAGGGTGGTGTGGTGGGTGACAGGGACGACAGCCGGTGGGGGTGCGACTGATGAGGCGGGATGGTGGTGGTGGGGTGGAACGAGGGATGACGTGGCCGTCTCGCGTTTGATGTGAGACGGTCGGTCGTGGTGGTAGTGAGGAGGCGGGATGGTGGTGTGGTGAGAGATGACGTGGCCGGGTGACGTGAAGGAGGGGGTAACGAGGCCAGGGTGGGTAAGGAGGGACAGGGTGGTGTGGTGGGTGATGGGGATGACGTGGCTGTCTCACATTTGATGCGAGATGGCCGGTGGGGGTGCGACTGACAAGGCAGGATAGTGGTGGTGGGGTGGAATGAGGGACAATGTGGCCGCCTCACGTTTGATGCGAGACAGTGGGTCATGGGCAGATGACAGTGGGGTCGTGTAGGTGCCGGTGCTGATGTTCATGTGTGCATTTGCACAGCGTCGTTGGTGGTGGTAGTGGGTGCTGCGTCAGACGCGTTGTTTTGCGTTTAACCACGAAATTTGCCTATATGTATATACAGTTTATTAATAAAGTTATAGGTTGAAAGCTACTTGCCTTGTTTGCCTGCGGTTACCGCTTTCTTGAGCGGTTGGTGGAGGTGTTGAGTCTGGTGGCTGAGTTTGAACTCAGTGGCTGAGTTTGAACTCAGTGGCTGAGGGTGAGTGTGAGCGAAAATCACACACCCGTGGCTTGAACAAAATACAAAACCTACTTTGGATGGCCGAAAATCAATTGTAGAAGGTAATATTAGTACTAGAAAATATTTACAAATATATCTGAACAATTAAAAATATGGCCGATGGGTACATTTCCACGGGTCTATCTTTTCGCGGGTACAAAGTCTGTACTAGGCTGTAACACAGGTACTCCCGCGGGTGTCTGGGAGTCAACCCGCACCTGTACCTGCGGCAGGTGGTACCCGTGGCATGGGTTGTGGGTCTTTCAGCGGGTTTGTGGCGGGTTTGTGGGTAAGCTGGTGGGTTTTGGCTTGGCTAAGGCCAAAATAGTGTTCAGTCTTGGTTGATAAATGCTAGTACTTAAATTAGGAAGATATTCTACTTTGAATTACTAGTCATAATGTAATCTTCTGGCATTCAAAGTCGGTTTTGTATTTTGTTCAAGCCATGGGGTCTGCTTTTCGCAGCCTCAGCCACTAACTTCAAACTCAGCCACCAACCTCAAGACTCCACCAACCGCTAGAGAAAGCGGTCACCGCGGGCACAACAGGTAGGTGATGTATATAATGATACCTAAATGTTTACTGATAACCCACCACTTCTTGCCCACCCACACCCTCTCGCTCGCACAAGTGCGGGCCGGTGGTGACGCGGCCCCAACACCAGCCACTCTCCCTCTTGCACCCGTGAGAGGGCCGCATCACCGGCCACAACCCACCACCACGGGCCACCACAGGCTGACCACCACCTCCGCCCTCTCACACCCAAC
>QLPF01000253.1:0-11925 GCA_003314045.1 Hygrophorus pudorinus
CTAAGCCCAGTAGATCAAGTCAGAATCTGTGCAAGGTGGTTGGATTGTTGGACAGACCTCAAATTTCTCCAATCGGCATATCAATTCATTCCACCAAGATGTCTAACACAATGTCCGAAGGAATGCACATTTGTTGGAGGCCTGTGCAGGCACTACCCATTGGGGCAGGATGAGGGACCCATCATCAAAGGTTTCTAGTAATGAGATCATTGTCAGCAGCATGTTAGATAGCCTATGAATAAATCTGGCATACTGTGCAATTTGGCCCTGTTGCCCAGGTGTTTGTTGGCCGAAGGTGGGCCACCAAGGATAGAAAAATCATATTTGTCAGCCTCATCAGCCTCATTGGGGGCACCAGATGAACCCTTATGATGTTCGATTGCCGACGACATGTTGACGGCACTAACCGCCTTCCCTTTTCCCTTTTCCCTTTGCTGCTGTCGGTGTCAGTATTGGTGTTGGTGTGCGTGTCAGTGCCGGCGTGGGGTGCCGGTTTTTCTTCAGCTTGGATTTAAGTGGCGGCATTTCTGCTTCACTCGCTTCTTGATCAGTGTCGTCCTCTGATACTGCTCTCTGCTTTCCCTTCTTCTTCTGCAGGCCTGCAGGTCCAGCCTCCTCCTTTACACTCACTGCCTTTCTGCTTCCTTTCTCACAGTCCTTTGCCAGGAAACCAGAAAAACAGAAAGGCACCAGATTTGCATTTTTCCTATCCTGCCAATGATCAATGATTGTTCGGACATCTTTTGCAACAAGCCTTGATGGCTCTGCAAGTTTCATCCTTGGGAGCAGGAACTCCTCTTTGATGAACTCTCGAATGTCCTCATTTATAGCCACCCAAGGCACTGAGGCTTTCTGATTCCCAGAACCCACCCCTGTATATGCACAATGATCAAATCTTCCACCTTGCATATCATGTTGATACTCACAATAGTGTGTGGTCAGATGGACCCTGATGAAGTCCTTCTGCCATTGCAAAGTCGGCATGTCCTTGGCATCAAATACAGGCAGCTGAGGGTAGCCATGGCTGTCCGAATTGAGCACCATTTGTTCCTGACGCTTCTTCTGAGGTCGGACATCATCAGAATTATCTGCTGACTGACCCTCTGCATGCTCTACATCTGTGTTCCACAAGTTATTGTCCATCAGTTCACAGACACAGACAAATGATGGTTTCCTGACCGAAATATGATTGTGCATATCTTGTCCAGTGCATCATCAGGCCTGCCTCAGTCTCCCATTTCGGATATGCCTCAGTAAATGTTGTGTGCTCGGCATTGTCTCCAAATTCATGGCTGTGTCTTTATCATAGTTATCTAAGGCATGTCTCTGATCTGAAGGTACTTATGCAGCATATGAGACAGTCCCCGTTGTGTCTACATGAGAACTAAGCACCAGGATCTTCATACCGAGCTCTCGGTGCATCCTGCTGGAGAATTCCTTCATATACTTCCAGCCGTACTTCTCAGCCGACCTGACAGGTTGAGGTAAGTTACTTGTATCTTGGACATCGGCTTCTGGGCACTTACGCAGCTTGAATCTCCTTGGGCAGCATCATCTCATTCCATTCCCTTGCAGTCTCCTCATGTTTCTCTAATTCTTCTGTCGACAGAGAATCGCAGAGGGTCTTGAGGCCTGCTTGATACTTTGCAAAATATGCCGATGTTCCTGGCACCGATCCTGACAGCCTCCTCCAGTTCCTCCTTCTGTTCAAATGCAACAACATGTCGGTATGTAAATCTACATGTTTTCACCAGCTTCTTTTCCTTCCTCTGCCATCCATTATTATACATCCACATTTTTACCCTCTGGTAACATCATCAGTGACTGAGTGCACCGAGTCACTCAGATACCCACCTTCCTCATCTCTTTCCTTTCCGGCTTTGTCAAGTTTGCCTTCTCTGCCAATACTGCATGTGCAGCCTTTTTTACTACTTCCCTCTTATCCCCCTTGGAAGCCTTCCTGAATTCTGAGAGGAACCCTTTGATGAGTGCTACTTGGTGTTGTGTGAAAATTGTGGAAGGCATGGCAGGATGGGCTTTTGTTGAAGGTGAGTATGAAATTTGCTAAAAATTGGTGTGGTAGTGGTTACAAGTTGTTTCCAAATGTCTGTTTCCTTGATCAGAATGCCGAACACCAGCAGCCCATCCCGCCTTGCCAATTTAGGCTATTCAAGGTACACTTCTCAGCTCCATGAGGAAGTCAATACATTCCATGGCACTGCACATAGCAACGAGTTGTGCCAAAGCATCTGAGTAACTTGACTCCAAATTAAGTCTGCTACATCTACCATCATGGTGAAACACCACAAGAGAATGGCCATCAACACCATGCAAAGGGTAACATGGGTAGATAAAATTACTACTAGAGGTGTATCAACTAGACAGGTTTCTTACATTCTTATAAACTTGCTCATATATCTTCTTCAAATACTCCTTCCACTTCTACTGACAGTAGGAGCATGCATGCAATGGGGGAACCCATTCCAATGAAACCCTTGAAGTTGCCCAAGTCTTCAGTGAGTCTACTCATTTTCTGTGCTCTTAAAACTCAAGGTAACTCGTGAAACAATTTCATTTAGAATCAGAATGACATCCTGAGGGAATGGTTGCCCAAGAGGTCAACTTATCTTCATGAGTTGATCTCACTTTCTGCACCACCAGAGACAAATCCCTGTCAGAGTTGTCACATGGGTGATGCTCTCTGGAGGTGTCTGGATTGTATGGGTCGCCCTGTAGAATGCAGAGACTGCTGCCGAGTCTCTCACATCAAACACCCTTTTCATCGCGTGGAGCAATGGACAGGTCATTTCTTCAAGCCTGCCTGGCTTGGTGAAGTGGGTGTAGAGATCTACCTAGGTCATGGTGGAGCACCCTGTCCAGTTGAAGCTGAGCCTAATCCTCTTGAAGACTTTGGTGATATGGATGTTGACTACAATGATCATTACAAAGACTTGGATTGGGAGGATGGTGATGAGCTAGTGCATGAACACCCCTTGAGGGCATTTGGTGACTTGACAGACATTTTGTCAACATCTTCACAGATATTCACTGATCCTTCTGGGATTCACCATCTGCCAGTCAGATGGTGTCGGTGTCCTGGCCATGCTTCAGATAAGAGTCAACTATTCACCATGGGACTCTTTCCTGCCAGCTTTAAAAGGATCAAGACTGTATTTACCTTCCAAGTGCTGGATGACTTCCACATGGACAATCTCAAATGCAAAGCCGCAGCTTTCAACTTCTACCGGAAGCTGAAAAGAATCACCTCCAATGCCTTTCCTGATTCCATCAAGGTATGTGTTCAACATCATGTTGCAGTCCAGATGTCTCGGTCATACAAATATCTGGGTGCAAGATTGATATCAGGAGCTCATGAGAGTTTCCCGACAATGGAGAGACCTGAAGTATCGGAAATGGCATGGTTTAGGTCATGAGAATGCCGAAGAGACCAACGGAGTTCTGGCCCTGTTCTGCCCGACATGTCCTCAACCCGGCATAAACATCCCCAATAACTGGCAGGACGACAAAATACATGGCTCTACAGTAGAACGACGACACTTGATGGCAACTTCGAAATGAACAAGTTGAAGAGCAGAAATCCTCATGATGATGTCTTCCTCTCGGACAGAACGGCCTTTCTGGTTGGACAGCAAAGATATCATGCCCACTTGAAAATAGCAAAGGAAATCAAGGAGAAATCAAGTTGCAATCAACACCGAGCAGTCAAAGACAGTGACCTGAACTGACAAAACCTAGAGTCTACCGGCATTGGCGTGTCGGCATGTGCTCGGCATGGTTGTTGGGTCCCTCGCAGTGTCATAGACTTCCAGAAGGGTGAGAGGTAAATATCGGCTCACTGTAATACCGAGGCATGATTAATTGCTCACAACCTGTTCGGTAGGCAAATGAACATGGACTATAGTCTTTGCCAGACCTTTGCCCAGCTTGGTGGGATGAAGACAGTGATCGTGCTGTATGACATTATATGTCAGTATTGGATACATCTTGGCAAGAGGGTAAGACAGAGCCCGTATCTCGACATGGACAGGGATCTTGTGATGCACAAAGGAATCGGCCTGTTTCATGTGCACGGACACAAAGATGCATGCACGCCAATGTTTGCTCCAAACTACATACCAGGTGCAGGCCAAGTGGATGGCGAGATATTGGAAACACTCTGGGCACCGCTGAATAAAGTGGCGAGTAGCACAAGGGCGATGACAAGAGCACATCGGCAGGAGACATTGGATGATCACATGAACGACTCCAACTGGAAGAAGTTGATCAGCATTGGTAAAGCATATCACCTTCGGTCGTGAGAACCATCACTGAGTATCACTGCAGTGCTGGCATTGTGCTGAAAATATCCAAAGGCACAGCATCATCTCATTACATGTTAGGATTCATTTTTGGCTTTAAATGTGACCACTGATTGATGGCTATCGAAAACCTGGGGAGAACAGAAGAAGAAGGCTCAAGCAGAGCGATTTGACAGGCCGGATGCCATGTTTATTTATGATGTTCAGCTTGACAAAGGTAGGACATTTTGCCTACTCTTTCACCATCTCGATGCTGATATATTTATAGCACCAACCAAGGCCGAAATATTGGTGGGGTTGATGGAGAAGGAGTTGAGGAGGGGTAGGTCAACTGGACTTGTTTCTTGGATTGCTGCCGGATTCAAAATTGAAGAATCTCAGTGAGTTACAAGAACATGTGTGTGTGGTCTCATGCTTGATGAGCTGATGCATGCACCAGATTACACTTGGTGGCCTTTGTTCAGTCGTGTGGGCGACGGCTGACAGTGAGTCAGAAGGTCGAAATGAACAAACATCGAGATTGGCTGCAAGCCCGGATTAACATGTGGAACAAGCAAGCAGATCAATTGTTGCACTCATTGGACTTGGATGATGGACTGGAACTGGAGGATCTATTGGATGATGACACTGAGGCCGACAGTCCACCCGACACTGAGCTCAGCAACAATGCCGATGACATCTCAGCTCATGGCACCGATACCGACACTGACCCGGCTGCCGACCCGACCTCTGAGCCAACCGACATTCCTTATCTCATAGTGACCAAGATAAATCCTCAGCAGAGCACAGCAGGCTCTATTTTCCATCCTCATTTTCCTTACAATGATGTCCTCAGCCAGCTGAAAAAGAGCTTGAACTTCGGCTCAGTCAAGCCAACGATGCACTGCACAATCTCAGGATTGCCCTGGGAAAAAAATCATTCCTGTTCAGGACCAATGTGAGAGCTGCAAAGTCACAGCAGAAGAAAACAAGGGCATGGTCTGAGGTCAGCAGCGTCGATGGAGAGGTTTGGCAACAAGCCCAAGTCTATGCTTGGACACACCGAAAGATCATCGGCTTGGGTGCAGACACCGATATTCTGGACTGATACAAGGAATTGACACACAGCAACCTCAATATAAGCACAGCAATAGCAACACCCAATGCACCTGGCCAACGAGACACTTGTCTCTCCTGGTTCTGGAATATGGATGTGCGAGCAGATGCCGAGACTGAGGACTGGATGGAGGAATGTGAGTGCTGGTCTGGATTCAAAGAGGTCTCTTCTTGACGATATCACATAGTCTATCAAGTGCATTGGTTGAGGGCAAAGACAGCTTACGACCGAGCACAGGAGGAGGTCACACTCCTGGAACATGAAATGCAGTGGACTGTCTTGTATTTCCAGTTCCATGAGAAGCAGTGGGTGGACAGGTCCAACTACACCAATCTCCCATCGGTCAGCCATACTGCCTTTGCATTGCAGCAAGCAGGCATTTATCAGCAATTTTCCAAGCAGGCCGGCGCTGCTTTCCAGAAGACTAAGAAAGTAAATGGGACAGGGGAAGTTGAGGAAGACTAGAATCACAATGAATTACAATCCAAAATGTATGCTACAGGAGTTTGATAGAAATACATTTTATACCACTGAGGAACCCAGCCCTTCCCTCTTTATCCAAGTCTTCAGAGGCTGGCCCATAACAAACCTCTGCAGCACTTCGTAATTGTGTTGGTCTTGGCCAATCCTTCCTCTAGCTGAGCGATTCTCCTTAGGAGCAATTCTGCTGTCAGCTCATTCTTCTCAATCTTTATCTCGGCACCTGTGGCGACCTCAGCCGTTTGCCGAGAGTTGACATCAGGGGAATCTTGATTGTCAGCCCTGAGGTTGGTGGAATCTTTATTGTGAGACCTTCAAGTTCGGTCAGGATGGAATGGAACTTAAGCAAAATCTTGCACTCACCTGATGTGGACCCTGGAGTTGATGTGGGCCAAACTACGGACTGATCCTTCCTCTCAGCCTTGACAGGCTCTGCTTTCAAAACCCTAGTTTTCAATCGCTCTGACCGACGCACACCTGTCAGTCTGGTCTCTCCAGCGATCGTGGTGGGGTGCCTGGCTATCAGCTTTGTATCAACTACTATTGTGGGTGTCGGGTCGGTGTGATGGACGGTCGCTGTTGTTGTCAATGCCTTGCTCTTGGTTTCAGGAGATATCGGCAGTGTGGGTGTTTTCGGCTCGGGTTTCATTGAAAACTGTCGGCTGGGTGTCATTGCTGGTAGGAACCATCTGGGTTGACAGGTGATGACAGGCACTCGGTAGCTGACAGGTTTCGGGATTGGCAGGTCGAATTGGCTGACCTGACTAACATCGGGCTCCACGGTCGACTTGTCGGTCCTCCTCCTCTTTTTCAGCTTCTCCTCCTCACCATCCTCACTCCTTGCACCAGGCTCAGATCCTGATGCCTGCTCTTCCACCTGTCTCTCCTTCGACGGCTTGAGTATCCCCCGGGGAGGCTTGGCTTTCGGTGGTGGCTTGTCGTTTCCATCCTTCATTTGCAATCCCAGAACTCCATCCTCCTCCTGCTCCTTCACCATGATTGGGAACTCCCTTGCCCTTCCTTGCCCCAACGCCACCACCTTCTCTCTACTTTCCCTCCACCAAACATTTCCATCCACATTCACCTGTGGGGTCATCATCCAATGGCAGAACCAAAGTCGACCAGTTTCTGTGCCCTGTCCACCATGATGAAGTGTTCCCTCATGCTCAGCACAAAGGAGGGGACATGGATCAACCGCTGGAGGATATTTGTCACTTCATTGATGATGTCCCTCACAGCAATCTGAGGCAAATGTCAGCATTCCAGTCTATGCAGAACTGGCTATTACTCACCAACTCCTCCTTCAGCTTTTGCTCCAAAACCATTCTTCTTTGTGGAGTCGCCAACTTGGCTGCATTGTCGACTTCTTGCCATCTGTTGGCATATCTGTATAGCGATTGCTGGTGCGTATTCACTTTGAATGTCGGGTTGTGTGTGATGTAGGATTTGTTGTATGCCATGGCTGAGGTGTTATGTCAAAGTGACGATGTTTACCTGATGTACTTCAACATCACGTGATATTATTACCCACAGCCTACCAGATTTCAGATCGACAGTATAGATCCTTTCATGCACTCAGGATGTTGCAATTTTATTTATGCTCTGCCAATGTGATATTACAAGGCGACTAGGTGGACTATTCTATTGGATGACATGTTGTCCAGGTGTTTTGTATACATAATTGTATTGAATGTAAGTAAGTGTGAATGAGTACCACAGATCAGTGGACCAGAATGACAGATGCCTGAGATGGATGCCCGGGAAAAGGAACCGGCCCAGCAATGTGTACAGATGAGCAAAATGTAACCCTGATGGCAAACAGCATGCCCAGGCCAATAGACTCTTACAGAACATACCTGCTCTCAGAAAAAGACAATGTTGGGAGGCCAATGGATGTCCTGACGCCAATAGAAGAACCTGAGGCCAATGGACATACACAGGCCGATGGACTGAGGCCAATGGATATACTGAGGCCGAAGGATATGCAGAGACTGATGGATATCCCAATGCTGATGGATATACCGAGAGCGATTGATATCCCAAAAACCAATAGATATACCGAGGCGGCATAGAGACACTATCTTTACATTTGAATCAATGAATGTCAATATCAGGCATAAGCTGATGTAGATTAATATACAGAGGCTGATCTTTAAATTCTTACAAACCATTTATTACTTGTAATACAACCTGGCTCCTAACGATTCCTTGCCTGAATTTGCTCTACTAATTGGGCTCGGTAGCCATAGCTTAACACTCTGTGTGTCAGGGCGACACCAAATACAATAAAGTACTGGTTATCCTGTAAAGATACAAGACCAGAAGATGAAGTGAAAGGTTAGAGGAGAAGGATAAGAGGGAGGAGGGAGGAGAGAGGTCGCCAGAAAGCCATCTTAGAAGGAAGCCCCATAGACATGGTGGTAATCCTGAGATAACAGACTGAAGAGTCTGTTACTCGTTTATTGCAATATATACACTAAATATTACAGTGGCTGTGTACTACTATATTAGGACGTGAATCGGATGCGCTGTGCTTGCAGGCAATGGTCAGGTGATAATGTGCACAGCACGAGAAAGAAAGGATATGTGAAGAAAGAGATATACTATAAAAGGATGATCATCAGGCATGAGGTTGGCGCATGTTTATGAACCAAGATAGCGGGATAGCCTTATGATTGAAAGGCTATGGGCAAGGCTATGGACCGAAACAATGATTGGCGGCTGTCGAGTTTATCTGGTAATTAATTGATAGAAGTCTGATCGATCATTTGTGGGTCCAGAATCCGGAAGCGTGTTTAGAAATGGTGTGCCTTGTGCTCATTAATCCAAATGGAGATTAGGACGAAATCCGATCAGTGGTGGATGGAAATAGATCGGTGGAGCAACCATGTGGCAGGCCGAGTCTGGAGCGGAACACTGTTGTTGTGCCTTGTGATCAAAGAAGATATAATTAAAGAATGTCCATGCAGCAATTGTTTATAGGCCATGTGAATGTCCGAAATAGGATGAAAGAATGTTCGAAAAAGGAAACTAGATAGGGGTAAAAGTCATGTCATGACACTGTGGCTCTTTTCATCAACCTCTTTCTGCCCTTTAGCCACTGTGTCCTCCAATGTCTCTCTCAGCTCCTTCAACTCCAGGATGAAATCTTCGGTCACAAGTTCATTTTGGTCAGCCAGAGTCGGTTTGGCTTATTCAGCAAGGGGAGCATCACTGAACCAGGTGGAGAACATCTCCCAATGTCATTGCTGTCCGTTAATACAGTCAGTTAATGTCACTTGAAAATGTAATCACAACTTACCCCTTCGACCAACGCCAAGAAGGATGCCACCATCACCGAGTATGGCATTTTTGCAATCTCCCCGCCACTTTCCCACCAATGCCTCCCCTCAATCTGAATTCCTTCCACCTCTGTCTGGCCCTCACCGTGAAGCAACAACAATGACAGCTTCTTCCACATTCCAGGCGTTCCTAGTATCCTGTATACTGAACTGATGATGGCCGGTGGTGACCCCAGTTCCAACGATTTCAGTCGGCACATTCTGCTGAGCATCTTGGCTTCCATCTAATCGTCCCGTTAGCCAGTGTTTCCCTCCGTTTTCAAATACGCACCACTTCTGTCCCTAACCCCAGCTCCCATTTCTGATGGTCCACAGACCCTGCCTCTGGTAATGATCACAGCACCACGCTGATTCTGGTAGCGATGACATCCAAATGACATCTTGCATCATGTTGTGTGGTGGGCACTGAGGATTTGATACCAGATTTGAAGTGCATCTTGATGGGTGTAGGATGAAGGTGAGGGATGGACAGCTGCGTGTATGTTGTCTCCTTTTGGTGCTGTGACATATTCTTCCCATGTGCTGTTGAAGACCCTGGGGCTGAAGCTGACCTTCAGGCTGTCAAAATCTTACTCTTGTAAACTTGTAAATGTGTATACTTGTAAATATATTTGATACATTTGATACATTTCATTCAAACCCTGTATTAGCTGGATTATCTCCTATGTGCCTCAAATCATCCAAGACTTTTGCTATGTGCCTGTCCACTTTTGCAGTCTCTTCAATCAGCCGCGCCTGGCCATCAAGTTCAGCATGTCTCAGCATGGCAGCCTCTTTCACCACTTCCCGGATGTTGACCGCATCCTCAATGAGCAAGGTTGCCTTCGGCTGTGTCGATCCTGATGGCCCGCAATCCCAGTAGTTGATGTCGCAGCCTTTCAACTCCTCGAATTTCAGCTGACCATTGTGCAACTGATCAGTTCACACCCAACCATGGTCGGTAGAAACTGACTTATCTCATAGAATGTCGTTAGCCTATCGAACACATCCCCTCCATCTATATCCACTTCTCCTCTCCACCAACATCCCTTGTAGATCAGGTCCGTGATATCATGGACCCCACTTGGGTCTCCCTCCTCCGTCCTGGTATCAATGGTGTCGAGGTTGCCCAAGCCTTCCAATACCATTGCGGTGTCCCTGAGAACTATCAGCACCACCAATTCCTGACCGAGTACCCAGACACTCCTGATCAGTGACATGGCCTTGACCTGATGACCTCATACCTGAATCAGCTGTCAACAGTCAACCTTGGTAAGACAGCTTACCAGTTCTTGAGCCAGACCATACTTCCACAAAGGCCACAAAGCCTGCTTCTCCTCTCGCGGTAGATAGTGTAGTGCAGAAAACACCCGGGGAGCTTGAATGTACAGCAAGTCTTGTTCTGACAACATGATAGCAGTTGCAAGGAAAGGCGTGTAGCCCACATGATTGTTGTGTAATATATGTGTAATGAGGTGAGTTCAATGTCCGGTTCACATACCATTGGTTAAGGATCGGCCCTCTGAACATCTCGGTTGGGTCAGTCCTCAGTGCCATCGGCATTAGGTTATCTTCAAGCATGGGCACAGAAGCGGCAGTTGTTTCATCGGCTCTCTTCAGTGCATCAATGCCAGTTGGCATTCACAAATGTTCGGCTTATTGAGCCGAACACATCTGCCATCCACACACTTCACCAGGATGGATGATACCATGCAGCTTAGATTTGGTTATCATTATTACTGATATTCTACCAAGGTATTATATGTAATAGTACTGGTGTTTCATCCACTGTGCTGCCTCAACTCCCATCCTCTCATGTACTTTGTCTCTCATATAATAAGCAAGACAAACCCGATCTCCCTCGCAGTGAGATACTCCGTGACGTAAGATTTTGCCACTGAATCCAACCACTGTGCCTGAGTTGTATGCAAACTTCATCCCCAGTCCTGGGAATCCCAGCTCAGCACCACGATAAGGGCTGACCATCATCAGTAGATCGTACCATTGAGCCTGAGAATAGTTGTCCCGGTGGAATGGAGTCTCTCGGTTGCTCAGCGCCGTCAAAGCATTGCCTGATGTAGCTCCGGGTACTGCCATAGTTTTCCACTGTCTGTCGTCCGCTCTCATACAACCCTGGGTGCATCACCCTTAAGATGGCACTAATTAATGCTGTCGTCTCGAACATCATCACAAGCCAAGTTGCTGTCCAATTGGGAATGGCTGAGGGGGCTGAATACGTAATGAAGAGCGGCCCAACAGAAATTCAGTGGGAAACTGAATGAGAAACTCACATATGGGCAGAGCCATCTTTTCTGACTACAATATCTATATCAGCTGACCCATCTCCAATGAGAAATGCCAGTATGGGCCCACCCATCTCTAATAGGAAACTTACATATTGGCCAACCCATCTTCAACGAGAAAATCAATTATCGGCCGACCCATCTCCATTGAGAAATGCCAGTATGGGCCTGCCCATCTCCAATGGGAAATTCAAATATCGGCCGACCCATCTTCAATGGGAAAATGCATTATTGGCCCACCTATCTTCAATGGGAAAATACATTATCAACTGACCTATCTCCCATGAGAAACTCCAATATGGGCCCACCCATCTCCAATGGAAAGTTGAAATATCGGCCAACCCATCGTCAATGGGAAAATGCATCATAGGCTGACCCATCTCTAATGAGAAACTCCAATATCAGCC
>QLPF01000255.1:0-25859 GCA_003314045.1 Hygrophorus pudorinus
GTGCTGGTCTTTGTTTCGTTATCGTATTTGTTGTTCTGCTGCTGGGTGGCATATTTACCAAGGGAACATTTATAGCATATCGCGCATCTTTTGAAATTCATTTAATTATTCCCAGTGATTATTACAAGAGACATTCCTTCTGTTGGGTCGGTCATAGAAGATGTTTTGGTACTTTGTCAGTCGTGATCGTTCCGAGGAGTAAAGGAGTCATATTTCGCAAAGAGGTTGTTGCACGCCGAAGGGAGTAACATGTGGCCTGCCAACGACTGCTGTCTAAAATTTTGAATAGCTCAAAAAACGAAAGCGCTCACGAGTGCTGTGAAATCCCTCACCGATCCTCTATATGGGCTCTTGTCAGGAAGACGTGCTTGAGTATCGACGTTCGCGGCCGGCGAGCTCCTCGATAAAAACCCTTTCCAAGTCGTATCCGCTCTACCACCGGGACATGTGCCCCTCGCATTCATCCGAGTAACCCATAAACCACCCTCCAAGATTATCATCAGCTGAGAACACTCCCACCCATAGTGAAACAATACTCCCCAGCCACGCCCGTGTCGTGCCTAGGCTCCACAAGGACACGTATCCGGAGCCCGTGACTCCAATTGCGCGCGAGATGTCATCGGTTTGTTTGGGTTTTGCGGTGAGAAAGCGGCCGAGGCACAGAATGCGAATACCGTGGTAAGAGATGGTGTGAATACGAGAATGAAATAATAAATAATGTGGCGAATGCGCTGGCTATGAAGCATGGATGGACGAGTAGTACTGTTCACTATGATCTCTTCCCACCCAACGTCTAGCAAGATGGCACGCAGCCGCATCGTAGCCCTTACGCTGCATGCACTTGACGAACATAATGCCTTTGAAGTAGAAAAGTCGAGGTTGATTCGCCGTGACTGCGAAATCAAATACAAAAAACAGAAGTCCAAGGCATGAACGCACATGATACCAACAACAGCCCATCTACATTCCGAGTCACTGAAGACCAGGCAACACCTGCATAAGTAACATGGCCCCCATCTCGTCGTCACGAGACCTGGGCCATGTTACTTTTGCAGTTGCTGCCTATTTCATCCTGGTGAATTTGAGACTCCTGAACAGTGACTGTGAAAACGAGCTATCGATAGTGAAATTTAGTGAAAGGTCGTGAATGCGACAGCCAAAAGAAGTGTGCACTTAGTGTGAGGCCTGTGAGGACATGGGGGTAAGGTCTTGAAAGAGATTGAAACTCCGCGCAGAAGTTTCTGAGTCATGTGAGAAACTGGATACGAAAAACAACTGGGAAAGACAAGACATACTATCCCTCTCTGTACTGAAAGTGGTGCGTGACATACCCAAAATTAGCAACTTTGGAGCGGGCTCTGAATATTTTCTCGAATAAATTAAAGCAAAAAATTACTGTCCGATTGTGTCGTGCGGGCACACAAAGATGTGGAGCATGGTGGTTTGGTTGCGGATGAAGAAACTGAGAATGTGTGGGCTTGGAAAGATGGCAAGAAGCTGGGAGAAGGACCAATGAGTGAGGATGACTCGGACTTCGACTTGTAGATTTTTTGAAATTTTGTCAGTGCTTTTTTTCGGCCCTTTAGGCCTGCGTGACACATTATCTATGATCACCCCAGGCACCACTTGATCGATTAGTCATAGGCCTCTTAGGCCTGTTTTCTTGTAGGCAAAGAATGTACCTAATAGGCCTCCCTCTGATGAGGGAAGCACAGGCTGTAAATATAATTTTATCTTCTTTGCTTCTCGTCTTCTCCTCCCATGCCTCCAGTCCTCCCATGCCTCTGGTCCTCCTGTGCCATCCTCCTGTACTGCTCTCCCACACCTCCCACTGTTCCCCCTCAGTCACCCACCAATCAGTGGTGTGCTGACAGAGTGGGGGTATGTGCGGGTTGTCATGACGTGACTTTTACCCCTATCTAGTTTCCTTTTTCGAACATTCTTTCGTCCTATTTCGGACATTCACATGGCCTATAAACAATTGCCACGTGGACATTCTTTAATTATCTCTTCTTTGATCACAAGGCACAACAACAGTGTTCCGCTCCGGACTTGGCCTGCCACATGGTTGCTCCACTGATCTATTTCCATCCACCACCGATCGGATTTCGTCCTAATCTCCATTTGGATTAATGAGCACAAGGCACACCATTCCTAAACACGCTTCCGGATTCTGGACCCACAAACGATCGATCAGACTTCTATCGATCGATTACCAGATAAACTCGACAGCTGCCAATCATTGTTTCAGTCCATAGCCTTGCCCATAGCCTTGCCCATAGCCTTTTGATCGTAAGGCTATCCCGCTATCTTGGTTCATAAACATGCGCCGACCTCATGCCCGATGATCACCCTTTTATAGTATATCTCTTTCTTCACATATCCTTTCTTTCTCATGCTGTGCACATTATCACCTGACCATTGCCTGCAAGCACAGCGCATCCGATTCAAGTCCAAATGTAGTAGTACACAGCCACTGTACCATTAGTGTATATATTGCAATAAACGAGTAACAGACTCTCCAGTCTGTTATCTCAGGATTACCACCATATCTATGGGGCTTCCTTCTAAGATGGCTTTCTGGCGACCTCTCTCTTCTCTCTTCCCTCTTATCCTCCTCCTCTAACCTTTTGCTTTATCCTCTGGTCTTGTATCTTTACAGGATAACCGGTACTTTGTTGTATTTGGTGTCGCCCTGACACGGGTGTGCCGGCAGTGCCGCACCCTCCTCTGGTCCTCCCAGGGCTATCCTTGTCTGTCCCCTCTGTTCCCACTAGTCGCCCGAAGCTTCCACAGTGAGCTTGCATCTTGCGCCTCTGGGCCTCGCGTCCCTCCCAAACCTCTGGGCTTTGCGTCCGGAGCCTCTGGGATTTGTATCCGGAGCCTCGTGTCCTGAGCCTCCGAGTCTGGGCTTTGCATCCGGAGCCTCTGGGCCTCTGGGATTTGCATCTGGGGCCTCTGGGCTTCGTGTTCTGAGCCTCTGGGATTTGTGTCCGGAGCCTCTGGGCCTCATGTCTGAGTCCTAAGCCTCTGGGCTTCACATCTGGAGCCACTGAGCCTCACATCCTGAGCCTCTGGCTATCCTTGCCGAGCCTTGTCATCCCTCTTAAGCCTCTGGTCATCCACTCCCGAGCCTCTTGTCATCCTCAAGCCTCTGGTCATCTCTCATCATGCCAAGCCTCTGAGCCTTCAGGACCCACATCAGTTTCTCTGCACCTCCTCCTGGGACCCAGAGCCTCCACACACTTCCAAACCTCCCAGGACCCTGGTGGTGACTCAGAGGTAGTGCACTGGTGCAGCCTGAGCCTCAGCCTGAGACTTAGAGGTTGCAATTACCTAATATATAGTCAACCAATCATATGATAAATAAATCTACCCCCCAACGAAAACATCCACCAATTATGTTACCCTTCGTGCGCTCACATATCTAGTAGATAGAAATCCTCTATAATAGTGCCCCCTACATGGTGATGACATGAGTTGCCCTGTTAGCCCAGAGAATATAATTTATTTCTCGTATTTACAGGTCAAGCCCAAGCATTGATTTGGCTTTCACTTGCCGCAGTGCATTCAAGTTGGGTTTATGCCTTTCAAGTTCTCTCGCCACCTAGTACGACTCTAGCATACTGCACAAATATATTGTATTATATATCATAACTTAAGCTAAGCTATAAAAACTTGTGTTCGCATTCATGAAGTGTTGGTGTTGAGGTCTCAGGCAGGCAATTCCTCACCCCTTGTTCTGGACATTGATGGCTGCCGGTCGGTGTTTCGTCTTTGCTGGCGTTTTCTGACATGTGTGGGTGCTTGCCGTCATTTACTACCTGTGCACTTGGGCCACACTGATGTGTGCATGGATGACGGGCTTTCCTGCAACGCCAACAGTACTCGCTGTACTGCCATCTCTGGCATTCGGTTTGTCTGTCTGCTCATGCCCATCCTCCTCGTCAATGTTGCATGCTGGTCCATCGACTTGCATTTGCATTGACGAGGTGTTGGTGTCGAGAGGTCCTTGTTCCGGTTGACTGCCAGTCTTGGTGTTTCTGCCACGCCAGCGCTTGCTGACATGTGTGGGTGCTCGCCATCGTTTGGGATGTGTGCACTTGGGCCGTCATGCCCTCGCACTGGTGTTTGAGTGGGGTAGCAGGTAATGTGCTTACCTGCGGCACCAGCTCTTACTCACTCTCCACATTTTCTCTTTGACCCTTCACCCATTTCCATCATCCCAAAATCCCTCGTTAGCGTCCATTCTCGGTCATTCAGCTGTTTATGGTGTTGACGTGGCACTGCGGGATGGGGATGTGGTGGTTGAGGTGTCGTTATGCTGAGCTGGCATATGCACCTGTTATGTGATGGGCTGCATACCGGACCTGTGTATGCCCCAGGGTGTTGTTCCATGCAGCGCTCCTCGGCACCTGCATATGGGTGTAACCTCTTCTCCACCTTTTCATCTGTCCTCCCTTTCCCATTTCCTCCACGACCCCCCTGGCAACATTTAGGTCGCTGTCCTTTACCCAACTCCCTCAACATGGACGCCGGCCTTGCGGCGTTTACATCGCCATTGTGTCCTTACCGCATCTGCCTGTTTTGCTATCGACAATGATTGGGTCGTGATTTCCTTCACCCCTTCAACACAAGCCAGGCGATTGCAGTGGTGTATGTGGCTGTTAGGACTTGTTTTGTCCAAGTTAGAATCTGGGTCATGAATGAATGCAGACGCTTAGGCCACTTCTCATCATTGTTTGGTTTCGTTTTGGTGCATGGATGGAGGTGTTGTAGTTAATCTAAGGGAAGGAATGAAATAAAATGAATAATGAATGATTCCAAGATGAATGACAAACAATAAATTTGGGTTGCACAATGTGCACTTGTGCATGATGCCTCGGATGGGTCCTTTATGAAGGTAACACAGCAGGCCACGTGCTTCCACTTTGGTGTTCGGGTTTGGACTGTGGCCCAGGTGTAAGCTCCGAGTCAGAGTAGCTATAGTGAAGTGCTCTGAGTACTCACAAACACTCGGATTAATAATCAGGCCAAGATCTAGAATTGATGGACTATTGTTAGATAGAAGCCTCGCCAAAGTCGGGCCTATTAGGCCCATTGTTCCCATACAAGAAAACCTACCTAATAGGGCTTACAAGCCTCTCAGAAGTGGTGCCTAAGGTGTCTATGATAGCAACCCAGCCTGTGTAACACGTGACATCTAAGAAATAGGCAATGCAACCAAGGCTGTGTGACACGTGACGGTTGCTACAGTACAGAGAGGGATAGTAAAGAGACTATACATATAACAATATAACGCACGTACAGAATCCGTGTCCCATAAGTCTGGAATATCTCTTCGAGAGCTTCCTGTGAGCCAAACCACACAAACCCTCTCAGTATACTCCAAGCCTGTACTGGCATTGATGAACACAATATAGAAAATGCACGATAATATTATGAACTGCTGAAGGGAATACAATGGCAGTGCGGGGTGTAGTGCAGCCCGCTTGTATGCTAAAGTGATGTTCAGCGGCCAGAGTGTGCACGCAGTAGCCTGATTTTATTTTCTAATTCTTGTTCAACACTCCCCCTATCCACACACTAGAATCAGGAAACTATTTATGTGATAATTGGGTCAGCTAGAGGGTATTTTAGAGGGCATCTGGATGTCCGGACTTGCGGACTCCAGGGCAGAGGGGTGGCGGGGCGGAATTGCCATTATTGGAACGTCCTCTGTCAGTGACAAGCACGAAATGACATTGTTATGTCCACAGTCCTCGATGATGTCTACAATGTCCCTTGGTGATATGACCCAGCAGCAGAACAGCAATACGATAACGAAATAAAGACCAGTACTAGCGCTACTAGTAATTAATAATTGTCCAGAGCAACTTCTCGTGGAGAACTTGCACATTCTGATATCTCGGGAGCTGCCAGCTCAATCAACATTAAACAACATATGAGAAGCATCAGTAAAATTACAAGTCCTTTTTTAAGTCCTTGAACTCCTTTTCCAAGGACCAAAAGTACCAAAAAAGTACCACAAGTAGCATAAGTACCAAAAGGCCTAAAAGAGTTTGGGCCTTTTCCAAGGAGTGGACCTGGCTTGAAAAAGTACTTTGCCTTGGAAAAGTACCTCACCTTGTGAAAAGGCCAGCAAGGTGATTCAACTTTAAAAAGAACACCAAGCTCCAAAAAAAGTACTTATTTTCACGTAGCATAGCAAATATATTTGAATCCCCTCTATAGGGTACTACGAGATGCACGTCATACTGATGGGTAACAAAAACTTGACACAAAACAGAAACCAAAATGATAAACAAGGCAACAAACAAATGGCCACCGGGAGGGGTTGCCACAACACAGAACTCACTGATACCAAGTAGCATTAGATAGATTCCATTGTAGCAATATACAACTCACCTTAGTCATAGATGTCCAAGTCCGACTCATGGTCTGGAACATCATCCTTCTCAAGATCCTTGTCACCATCCACAAGTGAGAAATCTGGTGATAGCACAGCATCAACATCAATTACAACCACCTTTTTTTGCTTTGCAAGTGCAAGCGCACTCGTGACAATTTTCTCCCATTGCGCAGGCTTAAGCTTGCCCACTACCTTGACTAGGTTGGATGCTCTTTTGACGAAGACATCCCGACCATCATGACATTCAGTGTGATCACCCCAGTTCGTCCTCGAAAAATATCCTGGAGGACCATGCGGAATATCCTTTACACTTGTACTCCAGTTGAGAAGTGCACGTTTAACCTGTAAAAAAGTGAGTATTACTTCTGGATTATCAAATGCGTACATATCATACAGCCTGTAATACAAGCACAAGGGCACCGACCGGAGGTTCTTGCTCATGATCACTAGTGTATAGTGCGGGTTTTTTTTGGCTACCCGTACCCGTACCCGTCAAAACCCGTACCTGCATGGCGGGTCCGGGTATTATCCAGGTCCGGGTCCAGGTCGGGGCGGGTACTACTGTAGTACTATGGGTAGGAGACCTGCTGCATGCCTGCAGCAGGTCTCTCATGATTACTACAACTAATAATATATACATAATAATATAATTACTGAGCGGGCGAGTGCACACTCACCTGCTCGCCCGCTCACTGCCCACTCACCCGCTCTGTTTGCTCACTCACCCCGCGCACTCACCCGCTTGCTTGCCCACTCACCCACTCCCTGCTCCCCAGGACCTTTTCTCGGGTGACATGGCCTGGGTGACACATTTGCGTCGTTGGTTGTCGGGTTGTGGTGGTGATGTGGCCCGGGCGACGTGTTTGCATTGGGTGGTGACGTGTTTGCGTCGTTGGTTGTTGGGTGGTGGTGGTGACATGGCCTGGGTGACGTGTTTGTGTTGGGCAGTGATGTGTTTGCATCGTTGGTTGTTGGGTGGTGGCAGTGATGTGGCCCGGGCGACGTGTTCGTGTCGGGCAGTGACACATTTGCGTTGTTGGTTGTTGGGTGGTGGCGGTGATGTGGCCCGGGCGATGTGTTTGCGTTGGGTGGTGGTGCCAGTGAGATGGCCTGGGTGTGGGTACTGGTGCACCCAGAACACCTCTGGAAACATAATAATCAGTCAATATAACTGTTTTACTTACCTTTCATAACCTTGCTTTCCTTCTGCTTGACTTCATTGAATGTTGAGCGGTTGTGGTTGGGTTGCTGGCGTTGTTTGTGTTTGTTGAGGTAGCACGAAAAGCTCAAGAAATTCGAAAAAATAATCGTTTTGAGCTAAATAAAATACAAAAAAATATGTAAAAAATGTGATAATATCTGCGGAATGCTATTGTATAATACCCACGCATACCTGCCATACCTGCGCCACGGGTACGGGTTTTGCGCGAGTTCAGAAATAGTTATCGATACCTGGACCCGGCATGACCCATACCCGTGACCCGGCGGGTTTTCAATACCCGTGCTATGCACTAACGATCACCAAGGGCAATACTCAAAATAAATGTGAAGTGGACAGCAAGAGTTGCGGAGACGAGATGTGATTGAAAGATACCCTGCGAAAATGTGAGTAACAGTAATAAATAAAGATGATTACTTACAACAGGCAAATAACCATTCAGAACAGCCTTGTAATAGTAATTGTAGGTCTTGTTGTCCCCCTCGAGCAACCAGTTAACGAGGTCTGAACACAACTCGCAGTTGTTGTGAACCCTGAGCTCTTGAGAGAGTACAGCATCCAGAACAATCATTGCTGTCACCCCAAATTTATTCCGCCACTCCACAAGATGATCTTCACTCTAGTTTTCATGGAACAGTTAGCAACATCAATAATAATCAGATAAAACTCACCAATTTCATGATTATGAACAACAGGTCAGTCTCAAGCTGAGAGTTGAGATCAAGTATTGCTGTGTACCAGAGCTGAGTGAGTTGGTCTTCGTTGATGACATCCCACGGTCCTAAGGTTCCTGAAAATTCCCAGAGAAGCAGAACAAATTTGAGGCGGAAGTCCTCTCTAACTACAACCGGTAACTGATTCAGACTGATCTCCTTTCTACCCTGGGCACAGGCGCCATGAGCAGGCAGGTGATCATCAGGGATGGTCTGGACACTTGGGGCAGTGCTGATCTTGGCAAGAGAGTGTACCTGTAACATGTAAGTAAAGAAAACACATGTTGAAGTTGAGATGATGACTCACCGTGGCCGTTCGGGCTACCACCTGCGGGCCTCTGCCATAGTACCTTACAGGCTTCATATTCCCGGGACGAGGATGTTCAACAGAGTCGTCACCATCACTGATTCCACCCACAGCAACACCACTGACTTCCTTGTCGGCAATGGCTGGGGGGGAAGTCACCGGCATGCGAAGCCCACGACCTCCTCGTGCCAGAATAGGCTTTACCTGTGACTCAGAAGGGATCCAATTGACATGCAGCCCCCCGACATTGGCCTTATTGACCTTCTTTTTTGGGGGTCTGTGAATGGGGCACCATTGGCATTGAATGAGTGGACTATGGTCCATGAGAGTAAGGAAGAACTTACACGCACTCCCTATCTGAGTCATCAGAAATGGCCTTCTGCTTCCGAATAGCCGGGTCTAGAGCTGGTGGATCATGCAGCATGTCAACACGTTTTCTCAACTCCACCTTCTTGCCTTTTTTCTCCTTGCTCCTTGCATCTTTCTCTGCTTGAATGGCTGCAGCAGCCACCTTTGCTTCCGCAATCTCAGCCTTGCGCTTTGCAGCCTTAGGCTTCTTCACCAGTTTTTGTAAGTCCGTGCACAAGTCACCAGGGTGCTTACGCTTGGGATGTATGTGAACGACTGAGCAGTTGTCAAACAGGTCTTCACCTCTGTCCTCGACCTCGAAGCCTTGGCCTCCACGGACCTCATCCTTGTCCTCAAAGCCCCAGCCTCTGCGGCCCTCCAAGTTGACATCAAGGATCTCATACGCAGTAAGTAAGTCCAGGTCTCCACCACTAGTTTCCCTGTTGACAACTTTATTGGTTATTTCTCGTTGAGATAATGGTTGCCACTGTACTTATCAACATCATCAGCTTCACTGTACTCTAGTGTTGGTCCGGCTGCGGCTGCCAGCAGCTTGAAGCCAGCAGTTGAGCCGAAAATAAGCCAGTCGATGCCCGGCTGGCTGGCAGCTGGGCACCGACTGCAGCTGCGACTGGTCCTCTAGGTATAGCCGGCAGTTGACGGCTAAGCCGGTACTTACAGTACATATTATTTTACTCATAATATTATCTATTATGCAATTTGCCAGGCTGCCGGGGCCCGGGCCCGGGTGAGTTTTGCAATTTGTTCAGCCCATGGGTGTGTTTGTTTTCACGCACACTTGGCCTCAGCCACCGAATTCAAACTCAGCCACCCACCTCAAGACACCACCAACCACTCGAGACAGTGGTAACCGTGGGCCAACCAAGGTAAGTAATGTATTTATTACCATTTAATATTGTACTAAATGCCATTTATATTGAATATACACAGTTATAAAGGGATTGAATGTGAGACAGTCACGTTCAACTCCCATTCAATACCCACACCCACACCTCCCTCTTCGCCACTACCAATGCCCCGGCCCTCTCACCTCCCACATCCCGGCCATCTCGTGCAAACGCGAGAGGGCTGCGTCACCCGGTCCCACATCCCAGCCCTCTTGTGCAAACGCAAGAGGGCCACATCACCCTGCCAACGCCCCAACCCTCTCACCACATCCTGGCCCTCTCGCATGCAAACGCAAGGGGTTGTAAGTTATTTATTATCTATTTACAATACTAATGCCCATACTCTCTCACCTCCCACATCCCGGCCCCCTACTCATACCCCGGTCCTACATCCTGGCCCTCTCGTGCGAATGCGAGAGGGCCGCGTCACCCTACCCACACCCCGGCCCTCTCACATGCAAATGCGAGAGGGTTGTAAGTTATTTACAGAATACCCTACCTACCAGCAGAGCCAGTGAAACACTGGCTCCCGCTGGTAGTTATTATCATAGAGTAATATAATATATATATATATATACCATATATTACCGGCTAGTATAGTTGACTGCCGGCTGCGGCTAGGCAATAAAAGGTAAATTAGCCAGCCGCAGCCGCAGCTAACTCAGCCGGCTTGCGGCTTAGCCAGCTGGACCAACACTACTGTACTCATCTCCACTGTACCTATCGACATCTCCGCCCCTGCTGTCCCCATCTCTGTGGTCCTCGTCTGCGTTGTTGTCAGTGTCCATCTTGTCCTCCTTGTTGTCGTGAGTGTCCAACTCCTCCTCTTCATTGTTGTTCGACTTGTTGACATCAGGAGCCGGCTCATTGTCTCGCATACAAGCATTAGTAAGTTATTGCATTATACATTGAATTTGGCGACTTACCTTCTTGCACGCTAGCGTTCGCTGTACCTCCAGGACCGGTGATACTTCTCCTTGCAGGTAGGTGCTCCACACCATGCAAATCTACTGACCTGCTTGCCGTCGTGGTTTCCAGGCAGGACACGGCCCCCGCAGCTGCGGCCACTTTTGTTTGCTTCGCGGGCTCCTCCACACCCTTCCCCAGAGCCTCCACTGACGCCCCCTGTTTCCTTTTAGGTGCCACGTCATTGGAGTCATCAGCTGGGTACGAGATCAGTAAGTAGCTGCATACTCATGTATCCAAGTAGTAACTTACCTTTTTCCCCGCCGTTGTTCTTGTCCTCTGCAGGCCCTGGATCTACTGCCGCTTCCGTATCTCCAGAAGACATCTCCTGGACAGCCGCTGTCTGGGCAACTTTTGTTCTCGGTTTCGCAGGTGGGTGGTTGGCACACATATCTGTTAACCGGTTGCTCTCCACCATTGTGTTTTCTTTGCAGGATATTGCAAGGACCTTTGCTGTGGCTGTGGCCGCTTTTGCTTGCTTCGTGAGCTCCTTGCTGGCTTTCTCTAGCGTGACCTCCGCTCACGTCCTCCTTGTCTTTTTAGGCTTCAGAACGAATCCCTTCAGCCTCAAATTCATTGTAGCGGGCATATTTTTCGCCGGCATAGTAGTACTAGTTGTATTCAACTTTTGTTTCATTGTTGTTGTTGTTTGATTTTTTTTTAAAAAGTTCATCACATTGTGTAACACTATATAGTCTTACATCATCGAGTCACGACTTTTGAGGTAAATCACCTCATTACTGTCAGTCCATTACTAGTCTGGAATCCAACCAAAGTTTTTAGTTAAACAATGCACTATCGCAAGCCCTTCCATCCCCCTGTGTTTGTGTGCCCAATATTGGGCTGTTGTAAGGCTTGCAAGTCCTCATGGGGCCTCCAACAGCATATTGATGCAGCCCACCCAGGCCACCCCCGGGCCCAGGCCAGTGCTGGGTCTTCTCAGAATCAGGGACTAGAGCCTAAGTACGAGGCTTCTCCGGCTCAAAGGTCTGAGTCTGAGTCTGAGCCTCTTTGGGTTCGAGGATCCGGTTCCAAGTCTGGGTCTAAGTCTGCTAGTGGGTCCCAGTCCCCAGGCCAGTCTCCGCCAAATCAAAGCTTGGATCCTGAGTACGAGGCTCCTCCAGCTCAAAGGTCCGAGTCCGAGTCCGAGCCTTCTCAGGGATCTAGGTTTGGGTCCAACTCTGCAGCTCCCAATATTCATTATCATCCCATAATTGATGGTACACCCTGTGATAGCTATGGAAATGATATTCCACTAGATGCTCCTCCTCCTTGACCTGAATGTGCTGTTGATGATTATTTGCCTTTCAAATAGCCGTGCAGAGTTTGAATTTGCAGAATTTATATTTGCAGAGAAAGAAATGTCAAACACTAAACTCAATAAACATCTTCAAAATCTTGCATCACTTTATCCAAATTCTCCACCACCATTTGCAGATCATCAGGAGATGCACTCAACTATTGATGCTATTAAGGAAGGTGATCTCCCATGGAAGTCATTCTCAGTGGAGTATGATGGTGTTCGTCTAGATAGTGATATTGTTCCTTTATGGATGACCACAAAATATGAGGTGTGGTATCGTGATCCACTTCTTGTACTGGAGCAACAAATAGGAAACCCTGACTTCGCAAAAGACCTTGATTTTGCTCCAAAGCAGGTCTTTGATGGTGACAGATGCCAGTATACAGATCTTATGTCTGGGAACTGGGCTTGGGAGCAGGCGGTATGAGAAATGTCATATTGATCTGGATTTATACTCATTTGATCTATGATAACATATACTATATAGGATGAGATTGCTAAAAATGAGGAAACACATGGAGCCATGTTTGTCCCAGTGGTTCTAGGTAGTGACAAGACAACTGTGTCTGTTGCAACAGGCCACACACAGTATTATCCTCTATATGCCTCAGTGGGAAGCCTTTATAATGACACACGACGTGCTCATTGTAATGGCGTAACTATCATTGGTTTCTTGGCAATACCAAAGAGTGAGTGATGAATTTTTTAATTATTGAGTTCTTTTCACAAGTGTTTATAGGTACACAAGAGTATACAGATGATGAAGATTTTCACAAGTTTTGTCATCAGATATTTCATTTATCACTTCATAATATTCTCATTTCACTTCATCCTCATATGTTGACACCTCGAGTGACCCGGTGTTCTGACAGACATTTTCGACGTGTTATTTATAGACTAGGTCCATATATTGCAGATTATCCTGAACAAGCATTACTTGCTTGTATTGTTCAAGGCTGGTGTGCATGGTATGTGGACTCAGAAATCAGATTGTCAAGTTCTGGTATTAATTCTCAAATAGTTGTACTGCTCGTCCTGACAATCTTGATTCAGGAGCTGGACGACGCTCACATGAACATACAGATATCTTACTTGAACATTGGAAAATGCAAGAACTTTGGGATAACTATGGAATTGTTGGAGATATTATTGTAGGTATCTTGTATCATGATCTTATTGTGTATCAACATCTCAGTGATGTATCCCAGCCATTTACTACAGGATTTCCTCATGCAGATATTCATGAGCTATTATCACCAGATCTTCTTCATCAAGTAATTCAAGGAACCTTTAAAGCCCATCTGGTTGATTGGGTTGTAAACTACATCGAACTTATTCACCCTCCTCAAAAAGCTGCTCAAATATTAGCAGATATTGATAGACGGTATGCATCTATTATAAAATCTTGGGTGGGTTATGTTTAATCTAATGTAGAATTGCTGCTGCACCTCCATTTCCTGGTTTATGTCAGTTTCCTGAGGGTCGTGGATTTACACAGTGGACAGGTGATGATTCCAAAGCTTTGATAAAGGTATGTAAAGTATGTATTGAGTTTTGGAGCAATGTTAAATAATCAGCAATAGGTTTTTCTTCCTTCCATTGCTGGCCATGTCCCCAGTGATATGGTCAAGGCCATAAGTGCCTTCACAGAATTTTGCTATCTTGTTCGGCGCTCAGTGATTAATGAGGACACATTACAATCTATTGATCATGCACTTGAATCTTTCCATCACTATCGAGAGATATTCTGTACTACAGATGTATGGCCTGAGGGCTTTTCCCTTCCACGCCAACACTCTCTTCTTCATTATCGCCACCTTATTCAAATGTTTGGTGCTCCCAATGGCTTGTGCTCCTCAATCACCGAGTCCAAGCATATCAAGGCTGTCAAAAAACCCTGGAGGTGTTCTAGTCGATACAAAGTACTTGGCCAGATGCTTCTCATTAATCAGCGCATAGACAAGCTTGCAGCAGCACGAGTTGACTTTATTGCTCGTGGAATGCTAGATAATCATAATTTTGGCCAATTGGTCCCAAACCCTCCTGTCGATACTATCCAAGATGATGATGAAGAAGATCTAGATCTTGACAAAGTTGATGATAGAGAAGCATATGTTGGAGAAGTCAAGCTAGCCAAGACTCCCGGTTAGTATTATTTCTATATCCTTATGATCATTTTCTTATATACAAATAGCACATGGATATTCCAGAGATCCTATCCAACTTGGTCTACAAAATGGGTATCCAGATCTTCAAAACTATATTCGGCAGTTTCTTTATTCCCAAGAACATCCTGATTCTGACCAGGATATCAATCCGGATCAATGCCCCAATATTTCTCATCTAGCTGTTTATCTCTATCATTCTGCAGTTGCAACATTTTATGCTCCAAGTGACTTGTCTGGCCTTCATGGAATGTACCAGGAGACAATATGTGCTACACCAAGGTGGCGTGGTGGTCCTCCTTGTAATGATTGTGTGTTTGTAGAGCATGATCTTGACCAAGATGGCTTTGTAGGGTTACATGTTGCACGTGTGTTATTTTTTTTCTCTTTCACTTATCACTCTATTTTTTATCCTTGTGCACTGGTGCATTGGTTTTCAGCAATTGGTGACAAACCATGTGAGGATACTGGTTTGTGGATGGTGGAGCCTGAGCTTTGTGATGATGGATCTAATTTTAAAGCTGTTATTCATCTAGACTGTATACTTCATGGTGCTCATCTTATTGATGTTTCTGGTAAAGAGTATCTTCCTCAAACTTTTTCATATCATGACACTCTAGACTCTTTCACAGCTTTTTATGTAAATAAATACGCTGACCATCATTCAAATGAAACTGCCTTTTGATTTTTCTTTCAAGTTTCAAATATGTGACTCTTTATAAAAGAGAAATTCTATTTGAGCTGCTGGAGCAGATTAAAAGCCTGTTTGAGGTTTAGGTTCAGTTTAGGTTTGAACCCAGTTCACAACCTCACTTGTGGCAACACTATTACAAAGTCAGGCACAATCAGAGATTTAGGGTACAAACACAATTAGTGTCAAGTTTCTCTTTTTACACTGGTAGCTAGTGTTCAAAGGTCTAGTTAAATTAACTAAAAAAAATTGTTTGCTATAGATGGAGAGCACAGTGGAAGGCAGACATTAGAGGTAGCAGAAGTGGGGGCCTACACTGGTGAAGTAGCATAGTGTTATCAAATTTCAGTTCCATTCAGTTTTTGGCTTTTTTGGCTGAACTGGGACTGAAACCACCCTAAAAGGTTTTAGTGTGTTTAGTCTGCTTTTGAAATGCAGTCTGAACATGTTTTTTTTTCCTCTTCTATTACCTCAGGAAGGCTGCATAAACATATATTGATATCGCCTGCGTGGTCCTGAGATGATATGGGTGTCATCAATAGTGAATAGCATGGGTAATCTGCCGGTATTTTTCGACTACCTGTACCAGTATCCAGAAATATCCGTACCCACAGCCATGGGTCTGTATTTCTGTGGGTTTACCGCGGTTCTCACAGAGGTCGGCGGGTAAGCAGGGGTATGCGGGTCTCTGTGTTACCTGCAGCCCCCATGCCATCTCTGTGCTACCCTGTAGCCATCTCTGTCCTTCCCTGCAACCTCATGAACACATCACATATGTCAATTGATGTGCTGTGTGTGTTCGTGAGGTAGATGTGGGTGGGGGGAAAATGTGCTAGATGAGGGGTATGCTCCGGGCATACCCCTCATCTACATTGGACACGTAACCGTGGTCTGTGTTGGATGGTGTGGCTGTCTCATTTGAATGAGACAGTTGGTGGGGACATGGCTGTTTCGTTTGAACAAAACAGCAGCTGGCATTGGCATTGGCTGGTGATGTGGCTGTGTCGAACAAAACAGCGACATCATCACCTGCTGTTTCATTCAAACGAGACAGCACTGGGTGATGTGGCCCTTTGTTTGAATGAGACAGCACCGGGTGACATGGTGTTTCATTTGAATGAGATGGCAGGTGGTGATGTGATGGCACTAGAAGAACAGTGTTGGAGGATGAACACAATGATTGTTGTGTTTGTCCTCGAGTTGATAAAAAAATTAAGTTAAAGGACATTGTCACACAATTGTTTAATTGTGTCTAGATGTGCTGGTTCATTTATCTTTGATCGGGCAGTCTCTAGTTGTTTGTTTGAAGGAAATCTAACCAATACAAGTCTCCAAGTGGTGTGCTGATAATGATACTGGAATGTCGTATGAATGAGTGTGTTCACCGTAGAACTTGAACTGATTCACTAAATGATTGTGTTCACTGTGGAACATAGAATGAGTTATTGAATGAGTATGTTCTCCGTGGAACTTGGACTGATTATCTAAATGAATGTGTTCGCTGTGGAACCTGGAATGAATTATTGAACGAGTGTGTTCTCTGTGGAACCTGAAATGAGTTATTGAATAAGTGAGTTCTCCGTGGAACCTGAATGAATAAATGTCAATACTTCATAATATGAAGTATTTTGTTACTTCAGAGGATGAGCAGCTGAGGTCTATCCTTCGTGGATTAGACTTTGAGAATGATACTACAATGGTGTAGTTAATGATGATAATGAGCAACTGAGAGCTTATCCTTCGTGGATTAGACAATGAATGAATGATACTACAACGTGTAGTCAATGATAATACTAAGCAACTGGTATATCCTTCGTGGATTAGACAATGAATGAATGATACTACAACATGTAGTCAATGATAATACTGAATAACTAAGTCTATCCTTTGTGGATTAGACAATGAATGATACTACAACGTGTAGTCAATGATAATGAATAACTGATGATGTGTATCACAACTGAGTTTCACAAATACTCTTGAGTTTCACTGTCTCAAGCAGATAGTTGGATTGACTAGAGGTCACTACTGATTACACACAAATTCTCTGTCTACTGAAGATGGAGGGTAGCCTGGGTAGTTTGTACATTTTGAGCTCCTTTTATACTGCTTTGGAACAATGGGAAAGATAGAACAATAGAAAGATAGAACAATGGGATAAGAACAATGGGATAAGAACAATGGTGTTTTGTCCATTGTTCATGACAATGAAAGAGAACAATAAGAATATGAGAACAATGGTGAAGAACAATAAGGATGTCCATATATGTAGAACAATGGTCAATGAACAATGGAAGATAAAAATAATTAAGAACAATGGTGACAGAACAATAAGAATTTCTAATGCAGTCAGTTCTTGCCATATATGTAAAACAATGAGATTCCTGTATTTGTCCTTGTGGAATCTTGTTTTGTGATGCATAATTTATCCTGGTTTATGTAATGCATTCCCATATGGCATGTGACTTAATGGTAGAATATCTGTAACTTGTGTTGTGCAATATGGAATATTGTTCTGTAACTTGTTTTGTGTAATAGGAATATTGTGGCATAACTTGTGTTGTGTATTAGAGGATATTGTGGGTGATATTTTGCTGTAAAACATAACTGAAACCCAGTTTCAGATGTAACATAATCATTCCTGTGTTTGTTCTTGTAGAATGTTGTCATGTGATGCATAGTATATCCTGATTTAATTCCTTCCCCTATGTCATGTGGTATGGTGATAGAATATCTGTAGCTTGTCAATCCTGTATGATGTTGTAATTGGCTTTGTGAAATAGAGGATATTGTTGAAGGTATATTCTATGTAACATAACTGAAACCCAGTTTCAGCTGTGACAATGTACTTTTGCAACTGAGGTGGATGCATTATCTTAGCTGCATTCACACCACTTTCCTTCACCCTCCCATGTTGGTGTGCACTCTCAGGTACTTTTCATTTATTTGGATGGTGGTGGTGAGGTAGAAAAGACAGCCGAACATGTTCATTTAGTGTGTCACATGACAGGCCTGACTTGGACGAAGTCAAAAAAAGCCTACCTAAATAAGCTTATTTAGCTCTTTGAGTATAAAACTTTGTGGTGTAGCAGATAAGTTGGCAATAATTGTGTGATTTGCTGGCCTCGGTTGTTGGTTTCGAATCCCTCCAGCAGCATAAATTTTAAAATGTATTGTATTGTTACCTGTGAGAAACCCACGAAACCTGCCATTGGTAAGGGTTTTTTGCGGGTCTAAAAATCTGTACCTGTACCTGTACCTGTTGGACCACCCATGTGGGTCAGAAAACCTGTGCTATTCACTAGTCATCTACAATCATAGAATAAATATAACTTAAGATAAAATAAATAAATAGAAGAATAAATTCCCCTATGCTCATTTGGAGAGTGGAGGTGGTGGTGGCAAGGCCACATCACCCCCAACTTGCATTTTCACAAGGGCAGTGGGGGTAGTGTGTCTACAACCAGGGCCCGGCACCACGACACCTCAATTGGTCTTGTTAAACAGGAATGCCCACCACAACACAAGAGAGGTAGTGTTTGAACATACACAGCTGGGTTGGTGCACCCACCCCAGCTGCAACAGGTATGTTTTCTTTTTACTACCTATTCAATCAATTTGCTAATATGTCGTCTCTGCCTGCCATCTCACCCGCATATGCAAGATAGAGCCTTTGTTACCCAACATCATCTACTGTCTCATTCAACGAGGTAGGTGTCACAGTGTTGTCA
The DNA here is from genome assembly GCA_003314045.1 of Hygrophorus pudorinus. Classification (NCBI taxonomy): domain Eukaryota; kingdom Fungi; phylum Basidiomycota; class Agaricomycetes; order Agaricales; family Hygrophoraceae; genus Hygrophorus; species Hygrophorus pudorinus. Next base: position 18,764 of record QLPF01000255.1, read on the forward strand.
ACACAGGCCACCTGTGGGCGACAGCTTCACAGAGACACACACAAAGATCAAGAACATCATGGAAAAGCAGGGTGGTGTATTTCAGTGGGCCCAAGAGCACAATTGCAAGTTCGGTCTCAACAAGTTTCAGCTAATTGTCCCAGCAGTGCAAGCCACACCCTACCATGAGAAGACCAGGCCAATACACCGGCCCACACTTGTATTGCAGGGGCAACATGTGGAGTCACCCATGACAGCTATATTTCTGGGCATAAAGATTGACCGAGAGCTGTATTGGTGGGAACAGAGGGATCTAATGGTTGCAAGGGTCAAGCATAGGCAGCATAGATACACAGAATAGTGTGCATTACTAAGGGAGTACCTCCAGCTCTGATATGGTGGCTTTATGTAACTGTTGCGGTACCTAGGATACTGTACACAGCTGATATTTGCTTGGTTGCAGGGACATAGCCTCAGCTGTCTTGCTTGATGAGATGGACACACCCCACCACCCCATTTTCATGAGAGAGACAGTGTGTTCATTCATGGCCCACCCCCACCTCACACTGTCTCCCATGAAAATGAGGGACAGCATGTTCATACCGCCACTACTGTCTTGCATGCAAATACGTCCTTTCATGGCCCACCCATCTTATGCCATCTCCCATGAAAATGGGGGATATCATGTTCATTTATGGCCCACCTCTACCTCACACTGTCTCCCATGCAAGGCAGGACGGTGTGCTTGTTTTATATAACATGTAGTAATATTAGTGAAATAACATATATTTTCACTATGTAAATGTGTGTGCAAGCACCTGCACGGTTTGCAGCACAACTGCAGGTAAACTTGAGGTTTTGACAGGTTACCTACTGCAGGTGTAGTATGATGGGTGACAGGTGCAGTGTGACCTGTGCCCATTCTTAGCTAGAGGTGGTACCTTCTCTGTGTTGGCCTGTAGAGAGAGAGGATGATTGGGGGAAGGTTGGGTGGAGGGCAAAACAGGTGACAGTAGTTGAGTATTTCAATAGGGAAAGAGGTGAAGCTTGTGTGTATTATTGGTGATAGCGATGGTCACAGCAGCACAGGATGGCATTGATGGATCATATGAAGAACCCAAGCTTTGAGGAGGTCAGATACAACAGATTGGTGTGAGATGATGATAGAGGTGATGAGAGTGAGAGTGAGAAGATAACTGGGGGAAGGTTGGTGGAGGGCAAAATAAGTGACAGTAGTTGAGTGTTTTGACAGGGAAGGGTGAGGTTTGTGTATATTATTGGTGATAGTGACAGTCACAGCAGCATGGGTCAATGTCAGGGATATCATGGGGGGTGCCATATTTTACCCAATGACTTGAAGACTTGATTTATAAGAGAAGTGTTGAGTGTTTCAACAGAAAAAGAAGCGAACCTTGTGTGTATTATTGGTGATAGCGACAGTCACAGTGGTACTGGATGATGTCATAAACACCCCAGACTCAGAGATATCCTGTGGGTATCATATTTTACATAATAACTTGACAAGACATGGTTGATTGTCTCTGTGGGCTTGTGAGAGTGAAGGGGGGAGAGATAATCTGGAACAATCAGGTTTGCATGGAGATAAAGTATTAGATACTGAGATGGGGGGTGAAGTTGATACAGAGGATGCCAGGGTATGGAGGTAAGAGGTAGAGACAATGTTGTTCTGGGCACTGGGCAGAGTATTGTATGGCTGCCAGCAAACTCGAGTGTGTGTAGTGTCTCCACGGCTGTGGCTTGAAGCTGGCCGCAGCCACCAGCCAGCTGAAATAAGCTAGCCGGTTACTGGCTGGCTTCGGCTGTGTACCTGACTGTGGCTTTGACTGCCTCATTTGGCACAGCCATGAGCTGCAGCTACAAGCCAGCCAAGCCAATATTTACATAGACATAGTATTTTGATTATAATAACTGTTAGTAGCTGATTTTTGAATCAAGTTGAACCCATGGGTGTGTAAAATTTTATGCCCTCAGCTCACAATTCAAAATTCACACTCAGCTGCCATCTTCAAAACCTCACCACCTGCTCATAGTGTTGGTCCAGCTCTGGCTACCAGCAGCTTGAAGCCGGTGGTCGAGCCAAAAATAAGCCAGTTGGTGCCTGGCTGGCTGGCAGCTGGGCACCAACTGCGGCTGCGGCTGGTCCTGTAGGTACAGCCAGCAGCCAGCAGCTAAGCCGGTACTTACAGTACATACTATTTTACTTATAATATTATTTATTATGCAATTTGCCAGGCTACTGGGTGAGTTTTGCAATTTGTTCAGCCCACAGGTGTGTTTGTTTTCGTGCACACTCAGCCTCAGCCACTGAATTCGAACTCAGCCACCCACCTCAAGAGACCACCACCTGCTCGAGACAGCGGTAACCGCAGGCCAACCCAGGTAAGTAACATATTTATTACCATTTAATATTGTACTAAACACCATTTACATTGAATATATACAGTTATAAAGGGAGTTGAACGCAACACAGTCACATTCAACTCCCATCCAATACCTACACCCACACCTCCCTCTTTGCGACTACCAACACTGTCACCCTGGCCCTGTCACCTCCCACATCCTGACCCTCTCATGCAAACGTGAGAGAGCCATGTCACCCTACCAATGGTGTCATCTTCCACGCCCCCTCACCTCCCACACCCTGGCCCTCTCGTGCAACCATGGGAGGTGGTGTCACTGACTCGCACACCCCATCCCTCTCGTGCAAACACAAGAGAGGGCTATGTCACCATACCCACACCCCGGTCCCACACCCTGGCTCTCTTGCATGCAAACGCAAGAGGGTTGTAGGTTATTTTTTATTTATCTAGAATACTATAACCTCCTCCTCTGCCCTCTCACAAACCAACATGAGAGGGCCTCACCTCTTCTCACCCTGCCCTTGTGTACATAGATAGATAGTTTTTTATTATAATATATTATAATTATGCAGTACTAGTCGCAGCTGGGCCGGCCATCAGCTTGGCACCGACTTCAGACAACTGTCAGTTGCCTGAACAGGCTGCCGGCTGTGGCTGGGTAATATAATCGAAATCAGCCAGCCACAGCTGCAGCTACATCAGCCAGCTTGCAGCTTAGCCAGCCAGACCAACACTACTTGCTCGAGATAGCAGTAACCAAGGCTACAAGGTGAGTAACAAATATATAACTGCATAAATGTATACTAATAATTCTATTAACTAATGTTATAGAATTATTATGGGAGTTGAATGTCTCTGTGTTGTGTTCAACTCCCATCCAACACCTACACCCACCCCTCTCTCTCGCATGCACACACACATCACCACCACACCTCACTGCCCTGCCCTCTCACACCCAAACAAGAGAGCTGTGTAGGGAATAACACAGGTTGGGTGCGGGTGCAGGTATCTCTGGGTACGGGTATGGGTCATGATTTTTGAACTTGCTCAATACCCAGACCCATTATCACAGGTAATGGGTGTGTTCTCACAGCCACCTCTTGCTCGCTACTCCACACCGCCTCATGAATTTTCAGTCAAAACTAAGTAAGTTTCATATTCAGATCAGTAAATATTGATATTAAAATAGCTGTCTGGTGATACCAAAAATGTGATGTGAATGCATTCACAATGTGTGACGTGTCACAGCCAGGAAGGTCAACAAGACTAGCTCAAGCAATGGCAACAACGAGGGATGATGGGAAGTACATAAAGGCAGACAGTGGAGTGGGTGCACCCCACCTCCACTGCTCCAAGGTATATCCAATCATATTTAATATCTAATATCTATATATCTAACAATTGGAACGATGGCAATGACACCAAGTGTCTTGCTATTGCCAACCATAACCATAGCCATCTCACACCCCAATGCAAGATGGCCATGTCATCTATGATGACCCATACCCCCCTTGCCGTCTCGCTCACCCACAGATCCATGTCATCCACCACAACCTACCCCCAGATCCATGTCATCTTGCAACCAAGTGCAACACAACCACATCATCTACGATGACTCACATCCCACACCCATGTCATCTCACCCCAAAAGCGAGATGGCCTCATCTTCTCACAACCTACCTGGCTCCATGCCATCTCGCAACCAAGTGCGAGGTGGCCACATCATTTACACCCTGCACACACACTGTCTCACCTCAAGTGTGATATGGCTGCATTATCCACCATAACCCACACCTGGACTGTCTTGCATCCATACATGAGACAGCGGTGTAAGTACCTGGTTGCACACACCCCGCACCACCTCACACAAGTGACCCACATCAATTGATGTGGTGTCAACTTTTGCAAGGTCAAACAGGGGCCTGCACTAGGCCACACTGCCTCACCCCACCCATGTAGTACCCACAACCTGCACCACAGGTAGTGCCTGCTGCAGGTCTGGGTCTTGGATAGTCATGGGTTACCCATGTTATTTCCTAGGGCTGCATCACCACCTGTGTCACCCATCTCTACTACCACCACACCCTCTCGCACCCAAATAAGAGGGCTGTGTCACCTGCCCCACCACCCACACCTCAACCTTGACCTTCTCAACTACCATCCTGCCCTGAGTGTTGGTCCGGCTGCGGCTGCTAGCAGCTTGAAGCCGGCAGTTGAGCCAAAAATAAGCCAGTTGATGCCCGGCTGGCTGGCAGCTAGGCACTGACTGTGGCTGTGACTGGTCCTCTAGGTATAGCTGACAGCTGATGGCTAAGCCGGTACTTACAGTACATACTATTTTACTTATAATATTATTTATTATGCAATTTGCCAGGCTGCCGGGGCCCGGGCCCGGGCCCAGGTGAGTTTTGCAATTTGTTCAGCCCACGAGTGTGTTTGTTTTCGCACACACTTGGCCTCAGCCACTGAATTCGAACTCAGCCACCCACCTCAAGACTCCACCAGCCGCTCGAGAAAGCAGTAACCGTGGGCAATCAAGGTGAGTAACTACATATATTACTCTACAAATGCATACTAATAGTATCTGTATTGATTTTATACAGTAATAATGGGGGTTGAACGCGAGACAGTCGTGTTCAACCTCCAACACCTATCTTGCCCCCACACCAACACAGCTGCACCCACCACCACCATTTACCCCCACCACCCACGCCATCTCACGTCAAATACAAGACCGGCTGTGTCACCCACCTCACTCACCGGCCTCCACCACCTTCTTTTCGGCCCTCTCGCACATAAACGAGAGGGCCGCATCACCGGCCACCACCACCACCTCTGCCCTCTCGCACACAAACAAGAGGGCTGCCAACCCACCTCCACCTCCCATTCAATGCCCACACCTCCACCTCCTCATCGCAACTACCATGCCCACACCATCTCAACTCCCACACCCTAGCCCTCTCATGCAAACGTGAGAGGGCCCCATCACCCTACCAACACCCCCTGGTACCACACCCTGGCCCTCTTGTGCAAATGCGAGAGGGCCGCATCACCCTACCAACACCCCGGTCCCACATCCCGGCCCTCTCGTGCAAACGCGAGAGGGTTGCACCACCCCCCGGTCCCACACCCTGGCCCTCTTGTGCAAACATGAGGGGGCCGCGTCACCCTACCAACACCCTGGCCCTCTTGCATGCAAACACAAGAGGGTTGTAGGTAATTTTTTCTTTATTTAGAGTACTACTGCATCACCAACAATGCCCACCTTTTCCGCCCTCTCGCAAACCAACACGAGAGGGCTGTGTCTCTCCTCACTGTGCCCTTATGTACATAGATAGGGAATGGCACGGGTCGCGGGTACGGGTATGGGTTGAAGCCCAGTGACCCGCCGCAACCCGCCGCAACCCGCCATGTATATACAAATCTCAATACATCTCGATACAAATCTGGTATTTAAATAAATAAATAAAAAGTTTCTTCTATTCTACACTTATAACGCTCATGGCAAATCAGTCAAATCAAAAGAAACGGTCTGCTCCGACAAAAGCCAAACCTGCCCAAAAGAAGAAGAAAGTCAGCCATCCCACTGAACCAAGTATTCCTGTGAATCCTGTCCCTTCGCGACGTGCACGAGTTCAGACCGAAGAAGAGGCAGAAGCTGAGCTTGGAGACACAATTGTTATTGATGATGATGAAGAGGAAACAGACGACATACCTGTCATTGCCATTGCTAGTGATCCAGAGGACGATGCAGAGGAAGATGCCGAAGCCCAATTGGGTAAACATGAACCTGAATCTTAATTGATTATTACTCACAAAAGGATCCAGCACGGCTTTCGAAGAGATGGACTTCACCTATATATGCTTTCTACTACCCGAAGCCCGAGATTGAATATCAAAATGGGCGTCGTTGTCACACCTTCCGCTGTGCATCTAAAAGCTGTAAATACAAGGGTCGACGTTATCTCGACAAAGCGGATGCAAACTCAACTGGCAACTTATGGAAACATGTTAAGGCATGCTGGGGGGATGAAGCCTTGCATGCAGCAGAGTCGGCACATGATGTGAATGTTGCCAGAGAGTCGGTTGTCAAAGCCCTGAATGAAAATGGATCAATCACGGCTGCGTTCGAACGCAAGGGAAAAGGTAAAGTGACTTACTCAAATGTACAGCATACCAGAACGGAGACTAGGTAGGCCTGCATATTTTTCAACTGAAGCAGCTCATGTTGAATATTACTAAAAGGACCGAAATAGTTCGCTGGGTGTCCGAAAGCCTACGACCATTCAAAATAGTTACCGATCGAGGTTTTGCCTCATTAATAAAAACAGGGAGACCTGAATATTACCTACCGTCGGCATCAACAGTTGCCCGTGATGTGAAAAAGGTATTTGCGCACACACGCCAGCAGATTGCGAAGATGCTACAGGTAATTATTCAGTAATTTCTGCCTTCGTAACTTTATTTATTGATTTACTCACGGAAGGAACATGACGGCGATCTGAATTTCGCCACGGACGCATGGACATCGCCAAACCACAAAGCATTTGTGGCCGTCACTGTCCATTTTGAGATAAACGGTGTCGCAATGTGTCTCATCCTGGACGTAGTGGAGGTTGCGAAGGTGCATAGTGTACTTGTAGGTGTTCTGGAACCTACATGAGCTGACAGAAAGCCAGTCGCACAGCGGATTAGAGCTCGCGAAAGTATTCGCAGGAATTCTGAAAGAGTTCGGT